>JAUZND010004956.1:0-11435 GCA_034780555.1 Coelogynopora nodosa
AATAGCGTTGACCAAATTTTACTCAAATTAATTGTCTACAAAATGTTCCCACATATTCGTTTGCGGATGTAAAATCAAGTATTAGAATAAGGGTTAATGGCGTAGAGGCTCGAGTTACTCTTTTTAATCAGTGTACTGATGTGTCTTGTAATCTGCAATTTATCGCTTATATTCACGCCGAGGAAGTTGATTTCATTTATAGCTCTTCTTTTATTTCTTTGGATTTTTAGTGTTCTATTCGTTGATTGTTAACTATTGACCACTCCTTCATATTATCAAGTACCTCTCATAATCGTTATTATATATTTTGTAGGTTGATAATGAGGTTTGTTTCATCGGCGTACATTATTAGTTTATTGCTTGCGTACTTGGGGTGGAGATCTTACGCATGAATTGAGAACATGATGGGACACAACGCTGATCCTTGAATTACTTCACAATTAAATGATGATTGGTATGAGACCTCTCTTTTGAATTACATTTTTGGTGTAAGAGGAAGAAATTATGTACCCAATTATAAATTTCAGCTTGGATGTTCATGGTGCCAAGTTTTTCAAATAAGGTTTTTAAATTATGTCTTACCGTATCAAAGGCTTTCGAGAAGTCAAGTTGGAAAAGTCTGACGTATTTGGAGTGTTCAAGGATGTAAAGTTTTCACAATATGCATATGAATAAGTGATGTTTAGTATCTATTTGTTATTTAATATATTACATCAAAACTTGTTCCAGTATATCAATAACAAATTGTACCTCATATTTGTTATTCATTTTATTCAATAATAGTCATATCGATCATATTGTTTAGATTCTTACACGGTGCCTGTATCTACAGAAACTACAGATCTACAGAAATTAATAATAAAAATATATTTAAAGAGGCGTTAATTTAGGTGTTTCTGAAGTAATTAAAAATCTTTAGCCAGAAATAACAAGTACATTATACAAATATTACAGAGTATTTAGTGTCATTTTCTATTAAATTATCTATTAATTATTTATTTAGTAACTTCCATAAATAAATTAATGCACAACAAAGTATATTAACTAATAAGACAAAACTAACATAGAAATATTTATTCAGAATATCAAGGTACACAGGTTGAGAACATAATATAGTTACGACAATTAACGTATGATCTAACATTAGTAAGCAATTGTTCAGACATTTTGTTTTAATAGAATCATAGATACAAAGGTATTACATCTTAATATAGAATTCGCTTGCCTGGCAACAAATGCGTTGTTATTGTATTATTCGCTCATTTGGAAGTTTCAGTAATGGCATCGTGTAGTTTGAGCGAACCGCAATCCCCCGGCGATGCGAAATGAGAGTAAGACGGTATAGAGTCACCATTGAATCAATTATTCTACCCAGATACTTGAGTTGTTACCTTTAGTGGCGAATTTACGCGATCTATTCACCCGGTCTAAACCCGGTCACGATCGTCAACGGTTGCTTTTCTTCCTCTGAATCCGAATCTGTCGTCAAACATATAGTGGTTACAACACTATCCGCTATAATGTCAATCGATTGGTGGCCAGTCTATAGACAACTCGTAGATTTAACCAGGCAACGTACATAGTCGCTATCACTTGTTGACAGATGTAGATTCCATTACTCCGTAGGATGAACTGATATAAACCGGCAGCCTTTTCAGTCAGCTTAACATAAGGATTGCCTTGCCATTCGAAAGATGACATTGATGTTGATATATGTTTGCTCAATAAACTTCAATGTCCTCCTCAAACGTAGGTCTCTGCGCAAGATTCAACAAGTACATCTCACGCATCGTCTAGCTCATATTACATAGATGTCATTGAGTGTGAATAACTGACCAACCCCAGCCACTGTCTCAAACGATAGAACTGTTGACACCAGTTGCTCCGAATCCTTGCTGACAAGGTACCTTACTTGATGGGGCCATTGGATATATATACAGAACTGAAGACTCTGGAAGAGAATCGCGCCTCCACTATCGCCTGTTGTAAGATCAATGAAATGAAGATCCTTCTCTGTTGTCTTTTTGTATATATTATGTGGGTAAACTTTTATTCAATCTCTGTTGAACCCGACTTGATTATATTATTCTTTTTTAATTAAAATAATTTAATTTATCGGTTGAATCTTTCTGTTGTAAGTAAATATTAATTTCTTTAATGTATAAGTAAGAGAGAGGAAGTACGAAGTGTGCTGTGCAAAAGAAGAGAAAGAGATAGTCTTCCTCTTGAGTTTGGCCTTTTTACAAGGAAATCCAAAAATTTCAATCTTAACAGGGATTGGCTAACACCAATGTTCCCATGCAAGGGGCCGCGATCTTTGGAAGTAGTCTAAACATTAATTATGTGAAGCTGTAGCTAATGTTTAAAAACGACAGAACTCTTGCTCGCAAGTGTCCTTCTATAAGTGTTTTTAGTTTCACTGTCTTCCAGTGTCTTGAAGTGCTCCATTCAAACCAGTCGTAATATCTGGGTCTTTCATTCCTTTGGCAGTGATAATGTGTAAAGGTGTGTCTTATATCTTTTTAACTTTTAGAGTTTTAGTTTCTAATTGTTATACATGTATACATGTTTTTATCAGCATTTTATATAATTTAAAAATAATCTTTAATATGTATAAATTTAAATATAAAAAAGGCTAAACTTTTTTCTGCTACCATGTTAAATTTTTTATTTTTTTGTTATTACACTGTGTTTATTGTATTTATTTTTTAAATTATGTATATATAATTCAAAGTATTTTTTTAGTAATAATTTACAGTTCAACTGGCATTAATTTTACGCTATAAGTAACATATATATAAAATACGAAATCTCTTAAAAACCAAATGTTATTTAATAAAGTGAAATTTTTGATCTTTTTAAAAAATTTCGATCCTTAATGCAAAAAAAATTATTTAGTTAAATACATTATAAAAATACAGATTTGGATAACTTATAGTAACTTTCTATAATAGGCTATATACGTACATATGATAACAATATCATATTTATAGCATGGTATCCAGTAGGTAATCCATTTAATAAATGTATGTATCTTGGTTCACAGTATTATTGTGGATTGTTGCATATACAATATACAGTATATACAAATAAAAGTTATATGGCGATCCAGCTACAACAGCCACACATAGTTGGATCAGTACGGTAAATGAGTAAACGAACATTATCCATCGTAAAAAATAGAAGTCCGTCAGCATCATAGTCAACTTTTTTACCAATTGGCGGATTCCAGATAACATTCCATTCGTGACCATATTTTTTATTTAATCCAGCTTTGATCTGGCACATGACAGTAGCTCTAGAGGAATCTAAAATGGGTTTATTGTCACTAAGTACTTGAGAAACAGTGAACAAAACTTTCGACTGCAATTTTCTTGAAATATCACTAGAAAATATTTGAATGTGTTGACCCGATATAAAATACGAAGAAGTCGACCTTTCCGTTGAACTGAAAATAAAATATATCGGATATATTTGAATATTATATGTGTTTCTCAATAAGAGATTAATAATTCCATGTGATTAAGCAATAATGTTTTAAAACATTTAAAAATCGTCCATGAAATTATCATAATCTCATAATTAAAGGATCCTTACTTTTCCATATTATAAAAATCCAAACAATTAAGTTTATAAAATTGTCAACATTTTCTTCTAATATATATGTATCTTAAGCTGCTCTTTATTATATTTAAATTTAAAATATTAAACAGTAATAATAAATTGATATTTTAGTAAGTAATTATCATGCGATTAATAATGACGCCAGAAAAGGGTAGGAATACTATCTAACTCATATACAATATAAATTATTTTATATTATTCTACTGTAATATTCTCGTAATTGCGAGATATTTTGACGGTTTTGTCGACAATACAATAAAATCGTTTAATTATTAAATATTTTAATTATTACAATTTAATGAATTTAGCAAAAATGTAGGATAAGGTTATAAAAAAAAATTGTTATTCCTTATGTCATAATTTGTAACGAAAACTATATATGGTATGTACGTATACCTTTCTTTTTGTAAATCGGTTTGTAATTTATCAGCGTCAAATCTCTGAAATATAAACAATAATAAATTATACTGTATTGAAATAACAAAGCATTTGATATTAATCATAGAATGGATTTTTTTCTTATGTTATACTGCAGTTAACCCCCACCCCATAATTAAATAATTGGTTAGTTCAACCCAAATTTCAATTATGCTAAAAATAGGGTGTTTTCATTCAATATTACTAAAACATGTTATTAAAAAATAACTTATACTTTTAAGACATTGAAACAATAAAGAATAGAAAGAAAGTGCTTTTAAAAAATTCCACTTTTATGTTAAAAATTGTATTCTAATCTTGAAATCTTTTCTTTTTATGCTTTATTTAGTGTACGGATCCTCGATCGAATTTGAAAAAGTGTGCCTGGAGCTGTATAATAGAGCAGTGAACAGAAGTGTGAGTACTCAGAGATGTTGTTTTGAGGTGTTACTGTGAAATTGTTGAAGGCTTCTATAAACTGTCGTACGAAATAATTATTGTTAGCAACAATTTTTGTATAAATAACTTCATGATAATATTGTACGCATACTAATACAAGATACTTATACATATGTATTGTATAAACATAATTCGTAATTGTATTTGTTATGTATTGCAAGTATCTCTAATATTCATTGTCAATACCTCAGTAATACTAAAAGATTTTACAATATAGTTATATATATACTATATATGTATGTATGTATTTATTATGTATATATAAATATAGTCCCGCACCAAGCATATGTTTCCCTATAGCGAAGGCAAGGGGAGTAACTATCCACCAGTAAATAGTCTCCAACTCAAAACTATCGAGAAAGAAAGTTTGCATGATATAGTTTTTCTCCAGAAACCAATTTTATTAAGCCGTAAGTATGCTTAACTAAATTCCCCCTTTTTGCAACGTATATTAACAAATATTCATGGGGTTCGACCGATATTTCCATATATATGTGCTCATATATGACATATTATATGCCGTTAAAAAGCGACAAATTTAATTTTGAATCCATTCGGCGACCTGTTTGTCGTATGTTATTATATTCTACATACACGAGATTAAAAGATAAATAACTTTTTTTAAACAGCAGAGATGTCAATAACATCACTAAAATTTGTCATGAGTCCGATACGGTATATATGCAGATATGTGTAGTTAGTTGCACAAAATGTCAAATGCATACAAATAGTTTCCAATATATCGCCGGATACATGACATTTGGACGGAAGTGAACATTTTCTGAAGAGGTTCAATATAGTTTGCACGTAAATGAAATCATATTCCTTCAATATATGACACAGTTTTACAACTTTTAAAAATGCATTGAAACATATGTTGAAACAGTAAAATTCTGTCATATTGAAGAAATATATTTATATTTAGTCTATATTGAACTCATTTAGAAAAAATCACATACGTCAAAATGTCATGTCGTCTGGCGATATTCAACAAAAGGGTAAATTTCGTTTTGGATCGTTACGGCTGACATACAATTGTAGTATATATATATTTATATATATATATATATATATACAACCAGTAACATGTAGCGTTTCATAAAACAATTACTAAAATATATTAATCTTTTGTATATTTGGAAAAGTCTACTTTTCAGAGTAGGCCCTATGGGTATTCAATTATGTCTTATTATAGCAATATGACATTAATTAATAATAATTTTAGAAGACAACAATGTAGGTAATTTGAGGGTGCGTAAGCGCCTGAAAATTTCCTGCATTGTTGTCCTCTAAAATTACTATTACTAGTATTGTACGTAATTAGGAAATTAGCCTGCAACAATGTAAGAAATTTGCGTGCAAATAATAATCCAGAAAAATCTATGAAAAATCTAATAAAAAGTTCAATAATCTATAAAAATGTATGAAATCTATCCATGAAAATTTGAATATTTTACTACAATTTTCAATCAGAAATATATAATAGTATTTTTAGTGATATGATAAGAATCGAATCAAATGTCTAACGAAAGAGCGCCAGCATTTTTGGGCAACTTAAGTTTGTATCCTAATGGCATTTATGGAGATGTCAATCAAATTGACTATTTGGCCCAACAATCAATAATAGACAATTGTCAAGTTCCCGATTACATCGTTGATTTGGAAGAAAATTTGGATGAGTTGGACAATGATTTAGTTGATTTGGACAATGAAACCTGTGATGAGATTTTTAATGATAAGAAGGATCAAATATCTGGAACAATCAATAAATAATTGGATTCACTTGAACGTAATAACATGCCATCGTCTTCCTAGAAACAAATGGAAACACATATCCGACGGTTATTGTTGTTTTTAGAGTCAAATAATTTAAATGCCAATATCGAAACAGTTCCCATTGCAATGCTGGATGACTACCTGAGATTCTTTTATTCTTCTTTGAAGAAACAGGATGGAAATTACTATACTCCTGCGAGCATAATATGTGTCAGGGCTGTTATTCATAGATTCTTTTGTATTAATAGACCTGAAGTTAACATTATAGCCGGCGTACGATTTTCTAAATGCAATAGAATGTTGAAGAGAATGGTTTCATTATTTAAGAAATCTGGTCAACCCAAAACAAAGTATATTCAGTAATTGAAATAAACGATATGGCAAAAAAAAATTGGCATTTTTGTAATTTTATTCTACTATATTTCTATTTCGCAAAAATACCAATTGTGGACTGCATTGTTGCACGCTTTTATCCTAATTGCATGGAATTTAATTAGCCTACTTACAATACATATTTTACAATTATATAAAACTTGTAATGTTTGTAATCATCATATTGATAATTTAATCTTTAATATGAGATTTTTAAATAATTATATTCACTATGCTATATTGAATGTTAATACCAATTATATGTTATTCTATTGCAAACATATATTAATGTAGATATTATAAGTTTTTTCGAAATTAAAATTTAAAAAAATAAGTTTCTTAAAATTTGAGACCATACTAAAAATGCATTGAGACTATTTTTGATAAGATAATTGAGACCATTAGAAGAAAGATTGCGCTTTATTAAAATGCAATTACTATGTGTTAAAAACCAATTTCAAAAGGAATGAAAAACTAATTGTGTATTGCATCAGAAAGACTGACAGTTCATGGTAGCTCAAGATGAGATAATAGATTTCATTTTTACTTTATAATTAAAAAGTAAACCACAAATAAACCACATAATAAACAATACACAGATATCAATACGTTACATCTAAAACTTAATTTAAATAAAAGGCATGTATTATAAATGCAATTACGTTTAATTATATATTAATGATTGAGACAATTGTAGATTTTATTATCAGCAATAAACAAAAATGTAATTAAAATACAATTTTTGGACTATTGCGTCCCACCTTATGGTTTCTCTTTAGTAAACGTTTTGGTAACATTTAGTATAATTAGGATTGTATTATTTTTTTGATTATGTTTTATAAGATTTTATATATTTTATTGTATATATTTTAAGATTAAATTGTATATATTTATTATGATTAGGTAACTATAATTAGGATTGGAGCTGCTATGCTAATAAAATTAATGTTCTAGTATAATATACAATATATAAAATGAAAACATTATATTTCATTATAAACATTTTGTGATAAATTATTGCACCCATGTCATTAATTGTTTATTTAAACAGATACTGACGTTAAATGCATAATTATTTCCTCTTACATTCTTATTTACGGTAATTGTTCTTTGCATACCTACTTACTTAACAATCAATACAACTACGTCGTATAAATAAATAAAGAACACTTCATTAATTATGCTAATTGGACGGTGGTAGCCTATCATTCAGTTGTTTCAAAAAGTCCAAAAATAAAGGTGGACAGTAATCTATAGTTAAATGTATATTTTAGTGTGTTTGTTTTT
The DNA here is from genome assembly GCA_034780555.1 of Coelogynopora nodosa. Classification (NCBI taxonomy): domain Eukaryota; kingdom Metazoa; phylum Platyhelminthes; order Proseriata; family Coelogynoporidae; genus Coelogynopora; species Coelogynopora nodosa. The sequence goes on from JAUZND010004956.1 coordinate 7,936, forward strand.
ATAGGGAAGTATTTCACAGCGTAGATTTTACAACGTGTAACATCCTTTGGAAACAAACCTCCAAAATAAAAGTCTTAAAGCTTAATTATACATCGTTGTAACTTTTACAATATTCATATTTAGTCAATTTTTAACAGTTTTTCATAAACTACTGAACTATTTAAATTCTCTATTGTTATATACTAATATAACATTCATTATATATTTATATATACATATTTACACACACTATATTAACAAGTTAATTGATTCCAACATGTAGTCTGACTTTTAGAAATATTTGTCGATTACGGAAGATACTTAACTTTTTTTTATTTTGAATGTTCAATGTTGAGATTTTCGTATTTAAATATTTCCAATAAAAATTACACGAAATCTTCACAATATTTACGTTAATTTGAATACGTCACTATAAGTAAATTAAAAGGCCAATAACGTAAACATGTAGACAGGTTATATAACTTTAAACCAATGACAAACAGACATACCACGCCTACGAAGTTAAGAGACAGTACGAAGTAATCCTCCACCTTTCGAGACAGAGAGTATACTATATAGTGGACTTCAACTCCCCGTATCCCCACACACTGACTGCACACTACGCATAGAGATATATTCGATCAGAAACAGTCCCCTCGCTTAACAGTCAATGCAGTACCCGCGAACACGCCTGCAGCTGCCCACCTCCACTATGCTGGTGGCCTTGCTGTTCCTCCTCCTCAACAGCGGCGGAGACACAACTGCCGTGGAGGACGACTCTAGAGAAGCGGTGGAATACTTCGCAGAGCCAGAGGACAGGGCGCCGGCCGCACTCGTCACTAGGAGGGAGGACAGCTACCGCGGTGTCAACTCCGCCGACCTTGTAGCAAAACGGCGATGGTCCATCGGACAGGGCAGCCGCTACAGCGCTGGTGTCAAGAGCCGTAGAGCCCAGCAGCACTTGCCAAGTCGTCGGCAGGGCCTCTATTTTGGCAAACGGTTTGATTCCAGTCGGGACTTCAGCCGGTTACAGCGCCGCTAACAACTGCAACGGTTCGGTACTCACCTTCCTTTTCGATCAAGATGACGATCAGGTGGATAAGATTACATTGATGGTATATTTGACTGTTGAGAATTCTCTCTGTCTCTATCTCTCTCTCTCTCTCTCTCTCTCTTACCCGGTACTGAATATGTATTAAACTGTAAATATAATATTCATATTATTTTAAAATATTATATTATACATCAATGCTTTAAATGGCGGGTCATATTATAATACAAAAGTCTGGCTATTACTCTGGAAAGGTAAATAAATATATTAATTTTTTTTATTAAATATTTTTTTTTTTTATTAAATATTATTTTTTCAAATAATGTGTTGTATTATAAAGAAAAACATGTGGGTATAACACATGCGCATGTCGTATTATTTAGCCTCTTTAGTGATCATTACACAGCAGCATGATTTTATATATCGATATAATATATATATATATATATATATATATATTATATACAAAGCAATAAATTAATATGCCTATTGCGATATTAAACAATGCTCTCCTCTTTCTAAGTATTTAATATTAGCTTTGCAGTGTAGTATCTCAATATAATAGAACATTATGGATTGCTATCATCCTTGAAACATTCGAAAACATAAGTTTAAATCATTTTCTCTCCATCGCAGAATTATATTTCCCGAATACGATTGTAAATAACTTCATTAGTTGTTTTAATGGACCAAATCTCGTAATATATAAAATATATATACTATATAATTTGAATGTGTTTTCAAATGACAATATTATAATTTGAATCGCAACTATTAATCTATTAATTAATTGAGTGCCTATTTGTTTTGTATGAAGCAACAACCTAGCAACAATATTTGTTAATGTGCAAATAACTTTCAGCGTAACATGGTAATCATTCAGCACAGTAGTATTCTACAATTTCAAAGATTAACATACTGTTCAGTAAGTAAAATAAATAGGCCTATTAGTTGATCGTAAACTGGCTTTTAACCCAGAGTGGAAATGGTTAGAAAATAATATTGAAATCAATTCGGAAAATTAATTTTTATTTTACTTTAAATAACATTACATATACATATTTTTACCTTACATAAAACTACGTTACATACTGTTATAAAAGGTATGTCATTGTGTTTCATTAAGTGTATGTCTCTGTGTTTCATTACGTGTATGTCGTTGTGTTTCATTAAGTGTATGTCGTTGTGTTTCACTAAGTGTATGTCGTTGTGTTTCATTAAGTGTATGTCGTTGTGTTTCACTAAGTGTATGTCGTTGTGTTTCACTAAGTGTATGTCGTTGTGTTTCACTAAGTGTATGTCTCTGTGTTTCACTAAGTGTATGTCGTTGTGTTTCACTAAGTGTATGTCGTTGTGTTTCACTAAGTGTATGTCGCTGTGTTTCACTAAGTGTATGTCGTTGTGTTTCATGAAGTGTATGTCACTCTGTTTAATGAAGTGAATGTCGTTGTGTTTCATTAAGTGTATGACGTTGTGTTTCACTAAGTGTATGTCGTTGTGTTTCATTGGGCACATTATTTTATCTATGAGTATATATTATTATGATTAGTTGCCTACCATTCTGTTGATTAATATTTTTGATGTCACATCATCGACAGTATTATTATCATTATTATTTAAACTATAAGCGGCACATCATTTACGTACATGCCCGCGCCATCATTTAGAAAACACACCATTTAGTTAGACCCAAAATATGTATAAACGTGAAAATCAAAAATATCATTGTTATTTTAAAACATCTTATGTATATACATTTCATTTTCAGTGTTTTTAAAAGGTCTAAAACAGTATGCTAATTATTTTTAGTGACCGAATTTTTATTCCAAAGAAAGACAAACATTATAGAGTACATTTTTCGATAACTCATTATGAACGTACGTATGGCTACATGGGAATTGTGGGATGTCAATTAGCATTACTGCCGATGCGGAGTGGCATAAATATAATACCTAATTGTTATATAATTATAACGTCAACTATAAAATCCTTAAAATAACATATTATGCTCCCTCATTCTCGTTATAGTTTCTGAAATAGGGAATTTGTTAAAGTCTGTTTTTACAACCAAAATAGCCCCTTTGAATCATGGGGGGGGGGTTCTGTATCACCCTACAATATTTGTTTTCTACAATTCCGTCAAAAGTTCTGTCAGCAAAGTGACAGCTGATATCCTTCGCTGGCCTGAATTGTATACATTCACAATGAAATCGTTATCTATTGTAGCCTACTTTATTTCCTTCTAAAGTGTTGCGAACAAGTTAACACGTATTGTGGCAAAATAAGTATTTCAGATGAAATGGATCAACGCTTAATTGTAATAAAAACTCATTCTAGGCACACAATAAGTGTGGTCAATATGGGATTCATCTATATTTAACGTTGAACAAACTAAAACTCATTCTAGGCACACAATAAGTGTGGTCAATATGGGATTCATCTATATTTAACGTTGAACAAACTAAAACTC
>JAUZND010004957.1:0-11435 GCA_034780555.1 Coelogynopora nodosa
ATACGAGTTAGGTTTCGCGCGCCAATTATAGCGTATGTTTTAAAAATACGCTTTATGCGATAGTTTTTGCAGTGCATGGTCATGAAGAATGTTTTTTAAATTTAATGAAATTGTATATTATTAAATCACAATGTATAATGTACTAACTATATTGATTAAATGAGTATTGCAATTATGTCAAAATTATATATATATCTATAGACTACACTTCTGGAGTTTTGATTACTGCTGGCTACCAAAAAAAATAATAATAAGACTTTCTACTTTAATTTGAGGTATAATTATTAAATAATTATCCTTATAAGAAATATTAACCTTACACTAGAAAATGTAATGGATCCGCCATGTTTAATGAGAGAGCTGTCATGACAATGGCATATCTATTTTTTCAATAAAATTACAATAATTAAATATGAATAATCAATAATATTAAGTAAAATAATACTTACTACCAATTTTCATAGTTCCCAATCTAAAATTAGTACAGTTGTTTCAAGATTACAAAAATAACCATAAATAATTGTTATTGCTCGTACGAAAAGAATAACTTTAAAAAATACTATTTAACCGAAAGATTTACAAAACAGAAAGGTTACAAAAATACCAGAAACCGATACCAAATGGAGTACAGATATATTATATATTGGTGTAATAAAACTAAATTTATATTGAATAATTTGTATATGTTATACTTATAAATACAATTGTAATAATGTTGATAACACTTCAATAAACAAATAAATAAAACATTCAACTAGTTTGGACATAAGACATTTTTATTCGAGATAAAATATTTATTTATTTATTTATTGAAATATTGTCTAAAAATACTTTTATATGCTACATGTAAATATGTAGTGTTTTATCATTGACCAAAAATATGTTGTTCATCTGACAACTACGTGCATACATTTCTCAGGTTTTAAATAAAATAATAAACAGCACTTCTGGTTGAACAAATTACCTAATCGCTGTTCTTGGCGCTACGAATGAACATATAGATCATCATGACTTGTCGCATATACACTAGTTTATTTCTGTACGGCCCGTATATTATATGCCCGTCCAGAACTTGCTATGACCCCCCGATACAACACCTAAGAAATGTTTTTAACTGTGTAAAACAGACTAGAATGATTTATTGCAACCAAGTTTATTGCTACCAACCAGGTTTGATGAAACGGGCCATGCAACCCTTACCTTAAAGAATATAATTAATAACAATATAACATTATTAATTAATTTTCCATATAGTGATCCACTGTTGTGACGTTTGGCTACTTTAGCATAGTATAATACAGCATAGTGTAATACATTATCTGCTGTTATCGTAAATTCGGCGTTCTGGGCTTCATGATCGACTTAGCGATGATTCGTTCATTACACTTGAGCGATAGTATATTTGATTATCCGTTCGAAGAAATGGCGATAAACATTGACACCGCTAAATATTGTTCATAATAAAATACTTACTTTAAACCATTAAAAATAGCACAACTTTCTTCACGAGATAGTACAAGCTAGCTAGGATAGCGGAGCGGTTCATGCGGTGGACTTAAAATCCACTGGATGGTAATAACCGTGTGGGTTTAAATCCCAAACCTTAAAAAACTTTTGAATATAATTTTACGTCAAGTTAAATATACTAAACCTATCAAAGACGTTTTATTTTTGTCTATAATATAAGTGGCTAGTTCGTTATATAAAATATAGCAATTTACCAAATTAAAATAATTTATATCACTAACTCAATAATATGGAAAAAAAGCATGGTGTAGTAAGCAGAATACTATTTGCCCGTCAATCACAACAACGGAAAGAAATATTAATTTAAAATATTTACAAACTTATACTAGTCATTGATTATGATGTCAAAAATTATTCCAGACATCCGCAAATGGCTCGGTTACGTCACTAAAATTTAACCATTTTAAAAATCTTTCTTTAATCAAAGATTATATTCTTCTATTTGTTTTATACCTCCGCGATGTTGCCATTAGTCAAAAATATATGATTAATGAATATATTTTTACACTCATGAAGAACTTACCCATCGCCACCCCTAATTTTAAGATTATTATATTTGGTGATTTTAATCGTCTCGATGTAAATAATATCAAGTGTAACTGTTCCCTAAGCAATAATTTTATCACTGTCTAAATCTACCATAGGTAAAGTGATATTACATTTCATAATTATAACCCCAAATCTCATAAACAGCAATATAGAAATCGGCCCACAATTAGTCAACCCGAAAACAACAGTATTCTTCTTAGCCCCTGAAATCGTCCACTGGATAAATTCATGTAAAAGTTCCAAACTTCAAAACTCTCTTACCAATAATTTTTTTCTGATGCTCAGCACACAAAACTGGAAACCTATTTATATTTCGAAAACGTTGACGATAAATGGGAAATTTTATATAGTATTCTACAAAGTTGTTGATCAATCTTTCCAAAAAGAACGGTTTATTTCATACTTCTAATAAACATACTTTGGAAATCTTTTACATTAAGAAATTTATTTACTTTAATTGTTTAAAATATAAAATTAAGCAATAAATTGATAAAGCGAAAAAAAATTGGAAAAATAAACCATCTTAAAGCGTCTGGGAAAACGCAAAATGTTTACAAGGCACAAATTCAAGTAACCCCCTCGATCTTACATGTATTCGCGTCAGAAACGCCGCAGAGAACATCAATTTTACTATCGCATCTAGCTATATCAAGTACCAAGTATGACAATTGGCTGCTCCTTTTACTTCGTCTGACAAAAATCCTCCCAGTTAGTGTCTCTCCAGAGTTCGTTCACACTTTTCTGCGAAAACTTAACACAAAAAACTCACCTGGTTTCGATAATGTGCTCACTACTTTATTACAAAAAACGGCTGGTTATATTAATGATCCACTTACCCACATTACTGTTTCTTCTTTCGAAACAAGAACAGTACGAGGTCTTTGAAAATGTGTAGATGTCATAGCCATACCTAAATCAGAACCAGCATTAATTTCAAATCTTAAACATATATCATTACTTTCAACGCTCTCTAAAATCATGGACAACATGTTCCTTCGTTATACTAAAAAATTTCTTATGAAACATTATGACAATTTCCAGCTCAATTTTCCACCGAAATCATCGAACTGTGACACTTTGATATATCTCCACGATTTAATAACCATATCTCTTGACAATCCAGATATTGAAGCCATCCATCCCATTTCTTATGATTTCCTACGAGCTTTTGACAACGAATATTCTACCTTATTTTTTCAAAAAGCCTCTACAAGTGGATCATGATTTATATGTCTCACATTCCAATGAGCTCTTATTGGCTCTATTTGCAGCGGCCAAAAATCCGTAACATCTGGCATTCCCCTTGGAAGCCAATAATTTACCAGTACTTATTTTGCATTTTCATTTCTACTCTCCAAACTATAGACATTTCCAACAACAGACTTTTAAAATATTACAGAGTCTGCTCATTTTACCATGTTTCAAGAGTGACTCAAATAGACTCAAAATCAACGAACACAACAAAAAAAGGATCCGCTGATCTCAAAATAACCTTTTTTCTATCAATTTGTCTGAAACCGCTTCTATTACTATAAACCGAACACCAAATTTCCCTCTTCCATCACATGAAAATATAGGATACTTTTCCTCGCTTGAAATACATCGGTATAACGTTCAATAAATTGATTAATTGGAACGAACATGTGGACTATATTATTAAGAAAGCAAATAAAAGTCTTTACTGAATCAGAATTTAAAAAATCGTGACGTCGAATAGTAAACTCATAGCCATCTTACTACAATAAAACCACTCGCAGTATTCTCGAACATTCATACCCTCTCTATGTGGAACTGTACAAAAACCTTGAGCAAAAACTAGAAAAATTCCAAAGAAAAACCGATCTAAGTATCTCCCTTATAAATCTTTCTTAACATCGTAACCACCAAAATCTAAAAACTATTCATTAAAATTATGGAACCTTCTAGCCTTATGCATCCTCTGTTTCCACAAATATGTCTTCACAGCAGAAAAATCTTGATCCCTTACTGTTGCAAAAACAGACACTTACACTTGTTTATCGCAACCACGAGTATTTTGTACAATAACTCCTTACAATATATTCCTTCCTGATCTGTGAACTTTTATGTATAAACTCCCGAACTGCCCACCCTTCCACCTTCTTATTATTTGTATGCTTTTAATGCTTTGCTTATATCCTCAATCGATCCTCCATTTGAACATTAACTATTCGATGCTTCGTTTATAAAAAGAATATCCTCTGCACTTATGTCTATCCCCCTATGCTTTATTTTATTTTTCGTTCTTTGTAACGTTTTTAATTTGTAAAGTATTTAAATAAACAGTAATTATTATTATTTAGTTTTTACCATTTAAAATCAAATAAGCACTGTCAAAACAATACACCTAATCAAGGTACATAGAGAGCTTCCTCAACGCAATTGTTTAATGAACTATATTGGCAAGTCGAGCTTCATTTTCTTTCGAGAATTTTCAGGTGTCTTTCCAAACAAAGAGATTTATTTTTTAGTTTGTAGTAATCTTTTTCAAATTTGTTCTTTGTCTCCTTTCTGCGTTTACTGTTGTGTTGTATGTAATTCTGCTAAAATGGCTCCTGATGAAATGGTATCAATCTGTGTGTTTTTGTTAGCACTATTCATTTCTTTAGATAAAACTGAAGCATCTTTCCATGAAAAACATATTTTTGTTTATTAATATGTGTAAGCAGGAGTTTCGTTGTACACTTGTATTTGAGCTTATTTTTCCGTTTGGATGACAAGTTTTTATAATGCGTATTTATGAACGGAGTCAACCAGCTAGATAGTACAACCTCTTTTTCAGGGGTAAACTCTACATAGATCTTCACATATATATTAATATGTGGGGAATCAACATCTATGTGTATATCTATATCTTTAAATATCATTAAAATATTTTAAAACTTCTATATAGGCTATATAACGTAAAATAATGTACACAAATAAACAGTTTCAAACTTACTTTAAAATAAATAAATGACAACATTATTTATAATTTTATATACTATTTTCAAAGCAAATATATTGGTGTTCATATAATTGCACCTAATGCTATATTTTGTACATATTATCTATTAAATTGTTAACTTTATGGGTGCAACTATACAATCGACTCCTAAATAGCACTTCATAGGAAGGTCAATTTCATAAGGGTTACAGCAAGCACAGTGCGTAGAACTTTCCGCATAAATTTAAGAAAAATATTGATATCAATTATTCGTAATTATTTATACATTATATATTAATTTTTCTGTTTTTAAAAGTAGACTAAATTTGTTACCAATCTGCGTATAGCCCATTTAAAAAACAAAAACTTTTAGCAGAAAATAATAATTTGGGCCAGTTAAATTACATCTACTGCAGGATAATGAACCCAAAAGCATTAAGACATAAAAAGTAATGTACTAACCATTCTCTGATATACTTAACCTAGAAGTTGAGTGTGTCATTTGTAACAAAGATCTGGGCTACATATTGTCGATTTAATCATATACTATGCTTTTTGTAATTATACGACTGTTTTGTTTTGACTATATTACATCTCTATTTGTTCTGTAAAATTCATGACTTTTCTACAATTTGCGAAAATGAAATATATCCACAAGTGATCATTTTTACATTACACAATAGAGTTTTAATAATCATTTAAAATATAGGTACTGCAGGACACCACAATTCGTTACACAATTGACGATATGGAGGCATCTTGGTTGCACACCTTCCCCAAAATGGGATCTAATTTTTTTCAAGATCTCTGAAATAAAATTTGAAAATATATTAGAAGTTCAAAATTTAATAATAGAGTTACGTACTTAAATTGAAATTGTTTATTAATAACAAATGTAATATTTATTTACATTAAAAACATTTGTTAAATAAAATTATAAGCTCAACATATATATATCAATAAACAAGAAAAAATACAAGAAAAAAAACAAGAAAAGGGTATGTATATATACTTAAACAAAGATATTTATTAGTATAGTGATAATGCCTTATAATTTACTTATTAACTGTTTTTTGTTTCTTTGACAACGATGTTGCACAGTGATCATCTTCTTCCTCGCCTTCTGTTGGCTGGTCCATATATAGTTCGATTTAAAAAAATGGTACTGCTGGCCTTGCCTCTTTGTATCGAATTTCTTAAATTTTGAATAGTATGCTATATTTGTAATCACTGTTGCTGCGGTCACCACAGAACAGGTTTGTTGTCCGAATCACGAGTTGGTACGACCCTGGTCTGGTCCGAACTGAAATGGAGCTGATAACTTTTTACTGCTCAAGCGAAAGCTTCAAAGTCTTAGCCAATATTAACTACGAATCTGTCATTCTTCAGAGTACACGGGTCTAAGTTTTTGAACACTACTGTTGGCGGAGAGTTGTCGCAGACCTTCTTCGACCTTAGATTCTAAAAGGTGTATTGCCTGCAATTGTGCGCAGTCATCATTCTTGTTAATAGATAGGAGACGATTTTCCCGATTATACACACCGAATTGTTCTTATCCCATTATGTATTTTGCCGACGCTAACTCCTTTCTTGGCAATCCTTGTAGAAAATTCATAACGTTTCCAATTGTAACTTATTTCAAACAATATGCCACGTCCGCAACATCCATCACAATTTTAGAAATTGTTGTAACTAAGTTAGAACAAGTTAAGAAGATGAGTTTAAAGTAAGCTTTTATTCACTTAACCCAACGATTCCGTTATAAAGAGAAAATAGCTGATCAGTATAATATATAGTAGACAGAGCGATAATCATAAATAATACGTTGTACTAATAAACATAACAGCTGAACTGTAATCAAGGAAAGAATCGATTAATCAATAGAGCTGAATAATATACCACAGTCTTCCCCCTACGGTTGATATCGGTCGGGGGCAGAACCTTTCTTCCGGAACGGGTGGTAGCTGGGGTAAGGTCGTTGTCAGGCGATCGCCGTGAAGTAAGTAGATCGTCGGCAGGTTGTCCAGATGAAAGAGATTCTGTTGTAGATTCTCCGCCCGAGAAGCTGTCCGCGTTCCTTTTATTCTCCAGACTTGGCTCCTAGGCGGTGGGCTTAATTCTTTCGTCGGTCGATCTCTCCGCTAAAACGGGTCGAGACGGTGATGTGTCGAGACGGTGTCGATCCGGCCGTCAGGGAATTCGACTTGGGCGTAGTGTGGCGTGACGGTTTGGACAAGTTTTACCTGATTCACTATTTGGTCTCCTTTTAGATTTAAGTGTTGTCGATGCCATATTGTCTCTCCTGGACGCTCCAGTTACAGAAGCTCGTTGGAAATTGAGTAATCAGTCGTGAGGGGTGCAGTTGGTTGCTGTGCACAGCAGGGAGTGGATGGACCCGAGTGCCAGCAGTAGGACTTTCTCCCACTTTGTTTTGTCCAAATTGAAGATTTTCAAAGCCGAGTTGATTGTGCGCATGAGGGTTCCGTTCACCTTTTCGTATTGACCGTTACCTTATGGCCTGTAAGGTGTGGTCCTTGTCTTTGCGACGCCGTTGTGGAGGAGAAAAGTTTGTAACTCTTCGCTTTCGAATTGGCGGCCACGGTCGCTGTGGATGCTAGACGGGGTGCCAAAGAAAGAGAACAGGGTTTGCAAGTTACAATAATGACAACCTCGGAGGTTATTCTCGAGCAGGGTAACGCGAACGTGTAACGTGAATATTCGTCCACTATGACCAGGATGAACTTGTTTGCCGTCGTAGACTCAGGCTGTCCAACAAAGTCCATGGCCAGTTGTTCCCATGATCGAGTAGCGGAGATAAGAGGCGTTGGAAGTGGATTAAAGAACTTAGGCTTCAATTCTTTGCAGGTCGTGCACTTCTTTGCAGGTCGTGCAGGTCGTACTTCTTGTAGGCTGAAAGGAAAGTTTCTCGTCTTTATGTAGTGGTTAAGCCGAGTGACGCCGGGGTGACAGAGCCGTTCGTGATGAGCTAACTCGAAATAAAGGGTCAGCGCCTTGTTGTCTGGTCCTGGTCTGTATTGGATGTTGAACTTGTACTCCGCTAGCTCAAGCCTCCATCGAAAAAGTTTTTCATGCTTGATTTTTGTAGACTTGTGGCATTCGAATAGAAAACTTATGGATGTTTGGTCAGTGATGACAATAAAGTAAGGTACTGAGGGAAGCAGGTGCCTCCACTTGCGACAGCATTGAACTATAGCGCAGGCTTATCTTTCGACAACCGATTGATTTCTCTCCGCGGGTGAGAGTGTGCGAGACATAATGGCAATGGGTCGGCCTTCTTGACTGAGAGTTTCCCCAATGGCAACCGCCGATGCACCTGTCTCGAGTGTAAGAGGGATGTCGAGGAGAAGAGCGGCCAAGGAAGCAGCCACCAGATGCTGCTTTAGCTTTACGATAGCCTCCTGGGCCTCTTTTGGAAGTGTTCGGTGTTTGACGATGTAGTCTTTCGATTGAGTCAGCGTTGTAGGCGTAGGGTAATTTAATAAAGCTTTAAATCGGTCTGGGTCAGGTTTCAAGATGCCCCAGAGATTACGTAGCCAAGGTAGTGGATAGTTGTCTGAGAAAAGTGCCATTTTGATTCGTTTATTGATGCTGCTATCATAAAGTCGTCCAGGTTCTCGTCATGCTCTGCTTAGTTGGTTCCCACCGATTATGATATCGTCGATATAGGCGTAGGTGTTTCGTAGATTATATTTCTCGATGAAGTTGTCCATAGTCCTTTCAAAGATGGCCACCGCGTTTGTGCACCCGAACAGTAATCGAGTAAACTCATATAGCTTGCCATATGCTTCACATGTTGTCAATTTATAGTCCAAGGGACGGAGGGGTATTTGGTGATACGCACTGCATAATTCAATAGTGCTATATAAAGACGGTGTTTTTTCCAACCTTGTCCAATATATCATTAATTCGAATGGTTGGGTAAGCGTCGATAGGAGTGTGGATATTTATCGTGTTGGAGAAGTCGATAACCAGTTTTGGTTTCTGGCTGACATTAGCGACGAAGCATTGTGCTCTCCAGGGGCTTTGGCTCTCTAGTATTCTCTTAATCTCCGATTCGATAAATTTGTCGTTTCAGTGGGTGCTGCGGGAGGCGATTGTAATTGGTTGACAATTAAAGATGTGATCCCCCAGGCACCAACTCGTAAGTTGGACAGTCCATGGTAGTTAGAGCCAGGCGGACGTTCGTGTTCTTCCGGGTTCCTCCTAGATCAAGGGTGAACTGGGATTGTTCTCTTAAAACATCCAGACCAATAATCAGCGGTGCAACAAGTTCAGGTGATACCAGGAGGTCGACGGAATATGCGTTATGCATGATTTTGACCATAGCTTTGAGTTTCCCGGAGATCTTGAATGTAGAGTTACTGTATTAGCAAGTGTTATTGTTTTATTATAGTTGGATCGCTGTAGATTGTGTTCCTTTATGAAATCCAGAAAGACAAATGACAAGTTGGAGCCCGTTTCGATAAGAGCTTCGGTAGGGTAGTCGTTGACGGAGGCTGGAATCAAACTTCGTCGGCTAGGATTGATGGTGGTGAGGACCGCTCCGAGGACTGCGTCGTGGTCAGAGAAAATCTCGGTAGTAATTTGGCGACTAATTTTTTTCGTGCGCTGCTTGAAAGACTAGCTAATGCCCAATAGGCCTGTTTCACACAGGATTTACAAATAGAGTTGCGGGCGAGACAAGTAGTTAATTTGTGTGTGTCTTCAGATCCGCACCAGACACTTTTGTCGAGCTGTCGTGGAGCTTTATTGCGTGAAGTAGTCGCGTAGTTGTGTCATAGTGTAGTACGTTGGTTCTTTTGCGAAGTAAAAGCAAATGTTGGTTGCGTGTTGGAAAACGCAAGAAGTTTAGCGTCCTCGGTTACTAATTCCATCGACGTCACCGTCTTCAGAAGTTGGTCGAGTGAGCCATCCGTACAGCATCTAACAAACGTTGTCGTACTGGCATTGATAGGAGACCGGTTACTAGGGAGTCGGCGATGAGAAGGTCACGATGTTGTTCTGCATTAACTTCTTCTGTGGAGCATTTCTTCGCGAGTTGTCGGAGTTCGGCGACGTATTTTTGGATTGAATCTGAGGGATTGTTGCTTTCTCGAACGCAGTTGGTATCTTGACATATTGTAATAGAGGAGGTTTGCTTTAATTGCCGGTTTAAAATAATTCCTTCAATGAAAAATGAAAAGTCACTTTAAGGTCAAATTAAATACTTTAAGGTCACATATTGCCATTTGTTGTAACAATTAATGTTGAGGAAAATAAAGTAGGCTTTAAAGTATAGGAAATGATTGTAAAATTTATTTGGGCTTTGGGATAGAAACCGCCAGTCCAGGAATGGTTTAAAAACAGTCTTACATGTGGTTTCTTGCCATTAAGCAAGTAAAATAATGTATAGTTTTAGCAATAAAAAAATGTTCAAGATTAAAACCAAAGATAAATAATAATAGTTATTTATTAATTAGAATTATATAATATATAATATTTATAAATACAACAACTATTTTCTGTATTGTTTGCTTAAAACCGTGAAGATCAATAAACCGAAAAAACATAACTTACATTTTATTTGATACACCTTTTTCATGTTTTATTAAAATATATTGTCTAATAATAAATATTAATAGCAAATAGATTTGTCATTTTATAATATTTGTTGTTTTAATTATTTAGTAAATATACAGCACTGCCTCTTATAAATATCTGAAAGTGCGTTTTCTAAGTATGTTAATTAATCTTTTTATTAATGAAACCCATGTTTTTTTATTTAATGTTCCTCTATACTATATGACAAAAATATTTTACAAGTTAAATTAGTTGTAACTTTTATGACTGTTATTGTCAATGTCATTAACATTGATGCCAATGAACTGCCATCATTTACATTAATTTCATGTAGAACATTTTCTTTTTAGCTAAAAAATTATGCGTGTGTCTTATTTAGACATAATTGTGCCTTATATAAATGATGTGTGAGTTAACTTACACCAGTGGTATAAAATTTATGTTTATTTTTATAAACGAAAATTTTGTGTTATACAGGCAGGATTTTTTCTGTATTTTTTTAGTTCAAATGGATTATTTTTCAGAATTGTTCAAAACTGCAATAAAAATTCATGGCCCCCCCCAGCCCTCTACAGTATTTTTAAATTTATTTCTTTATATTATATTACATATTGTATTTATATTTTATTAATTACATATATATAGAAATTACAATAGTAATACCCATGTACTTATTTCTTTCTTATTGTGTTCCTGAAAATTATATTTCTCATTAATGGTTATCAATCTATGATGTTTCAATTAATACGATTCAATTATATCCGAATCGGGGATCACTACAACTCAGTCACTCATCGAATCCTCACCCATGGATCAGATACAACACATCAAAACA
>JAUZND010004958.1:0-11435 GCA_034780555.1 Coelogynopora nodosa
TACATTATTTGAGCTCCAAAAAGTGTATGTCAGTTGATGGCGCTGGGACGGAACTTATATATATATATATATATATAAGATTTTAGTTAATCGATTATTTACACATATTTTATTTTCGATTTTTTTCGAATTTACTATGGTTATTCTTTTATTTAATAAACAAAATATGCATTGCTTTATAGTCTTGCCAGGTGCCTTGTCAGGTGTCAATAATTCGTGGTTTGATTTAAAGTGTATATTAATCATTCTGGAACGATAGTTTAGAAATATAGTGCTGTTAAAACTATATTTATGACTATTGATCAATATTATTTTGAACAAGATTCACTGTTGTCACTGCCGTATTGTATTCTGTCAAGTTTCCGCTATTTCACGATTCGTTAATTGATTAACTACCGATGTAACAATCCTACTAAGTTCCCCTACTACTGCCCCCCCCCCCCTCCTCCCCCACTGATCCCCTCTCGTACAGGATGCCGACAGCGCCCACGAGTGTGCTAGAGAGGGACGCTCTAAAGAAGGAGTTCAACATCATCTATCCCGAGTACACTCGTCTCTTCCAGCAGATCAACTACAAGTCCACTCAGATCTCTCAGTTTGATGAGAAGTTGCAGTCCATCGCCGTCGATTCTGATGAATACAAGGTGCCTTACACTGCTTTACTGTATATTGTACATCCCTTGGTCAGCTGCAACTATCCATAGCTGTTGTACATGATCGATAAAATATAATATGTCATCTACCAACATATCAAGTAGTAAAAATACATTTATAGCAAAGAAACTGTCTATTTCATTTCTCTCTTCCTTATTCTTTGTCTAAATTGATGTGAAACAATAGTATGCATGTCTGTTAACCTGAAATGAAGTCATTATCGCGACACCAGACACCCTAAATCTGCGCTTATTCTTGAATCATATCACTGATGCGGCGGTAGTGTTGTGCTTTGTTAGTCGTGAGTCGTGACTGATATTCAATCATGATAATCAAGTTGATTGCGGTCATCTCATGTTGCTCACACAAGATGTATGAAAGTCCATCCAGCCACTAACTATACATAACTTAACTAGCAATGTATGTTAATACGAGCGACCCTTGATCCTGCTGTTGTTGTTATGCACGTTCTGATCATCTGCTCCAGCTTGGATCACGTTGACATAGTTGGCTTTTATCTCTCAATATGGATGGCTATTACGTCTTGTTGATTTTGTCAATTATCTACAGTGGTATGTCAGTTTAACCATATCACTGGATAGATTAATTCTGTCTATGGAATTGTTAACTCGAAAATGGGTTACCGTCTTTTCAGCTACGTTCCTTTGATCAACATGAAAGCTCCTATCATATAGTGATAGATTTATGTTTTTTGGAGCGCATTAGGGCACACCATATAATATAATAAGTTCGCGATTTTTCAACTGAAAAAATTTGGGTCAGTCGGTAAAAATGTACTAATTTAGGAATATAGCAAAATCCAACTAAAAAAACGATCGGCAAATAATGACTTATTCAGTACATGATAAACGATGCCATGCAATATTGGGTGCTCTGCAATAAATCTACATGTAATTATTTTGTTTCAATAATCAACAATCAATAATCTTCTAAGCAGATAATAAAATAATATTAGAGCGATAACATCCTTCAAAATAATTAATGAATATAATAATCTTCTAAATTCTTAATCATAACTGCATACAATATGAATGACGTCAATGCTATACACAACATAACTGCTTACAATATGAATGACGTCAATGCTATACACAATATTATTTGTCAGACGCATATTTCAAATATTTCAAAATTATTCAAAAGACCACAGATTGAATACGAAAATTACATTGAGGTTTGGTAAGAATTTTTTGGTTTTCAATGTGCCGTAACTTTCTTTTCCGTAAACCGATTTCTATAAAATTAATATATTTGTAATTGTGAATAGATTCTCTATCGTTCTATATATATAACATATGAAATTTAAAAAGTTTAGAAATCTCAGTGTGGTCGCTAACATTGGGGTGTGTTTATTATTTATTTTTTAAACACTATTTTTTACGATTCGTAAACGGGAAAAATCACCGACCGTATTTTGTAAATTTTGAGCAAAAAATTGGGTCGGTCGGAAATCCCGAACTCATTATATTATATTGTGTGCCCTTAGTTACGAAAATAGCTGGAATCAAAAGTACACAAAGGTCAGGATTACTTAGGCAGGGCAGGTGGGTGTTTTGATGTAATTCTTAGTTTATTATTGAAGTTAATATTTCAAAGTTCAATCAATAATATCTCCATAACACTTGTATAATTTATAATTCGTCAATGAAACATGAATTATTTTCAATATGCAAATAATTGATTACATATTGGCATTTTTAATTTCTGGTTCTATATAAATAACTTTAATTTGCGATGGGTTGAATGAAAGATATCCAGATAAGTAATTACCATTTGGATAATATGATGTAGCCCCACTCCACTCCACGATCATATGTAAATATATCATCCGCTTGTCTGCGTTTTCTGTTGTTATCAGCTCCGACCGTAATTGATTGATTAATATCTGATAAACATATATATTTAACCCGCCTTCTCTTTCTCTCTTTCTACAGGGGATCTGTGCTGCCATAATCAATATGTACAATGAAGTGAAGCAACCAGATTACAAGAACCTCACCAAGAAGTTACAATTTCTTCACAGAAAACTGCAGCGTATTAAAGTTCTGGTGAAGGAATACGATGTCACTCACTAACTTCCCACGCTCTTCCCAATTCTCTTTCACCCCCTTCCCTCCGCCCCCTCCCCCCCCCCCCCAAGTCCCCGATTCTGTCCATTTCACTTCAGAATTAATCTGGAACATTGCTGACCCCACATGTCTTTTAGAATAGTTTATTAGGATCTTTTAAATCCGATGATATTGATTGTGTTGCTGCCGTCTCTTTGTTGATATTGGTGGTTAGATTAATCAAACTGATATCTTCTTATATATGTAGACTATTTAATTAAGTTAATGCTTTAAAATCAATACTGTTGACACATTCTTTGGTGGTTATGTTATATTGATTTCAATATTTATATATTTGTAATTATGTATACACTAATCAATCCGTATTAGGCTTTATTTAAATTTGAAAAATATGTCTACGTTTAACTTGGCAACATGAACAGTATTATTTTTTTAAATAACAAAAACATTCCATGTTACTACTGATGGTATATATTAAGTAGTGTAAATTAAACCTAGTGTATATTATTATTGTATGTTTTTGGGGTTTATTGGCTTCGAAAAATCGGAAAGTTGGTGCTACCAATTACACATCTGTCTGTGCGTCTGTTGATTGCAGTTCGTTTATCTCGTCTTTCTTAAATTCTTACTAATTTTGCGCAATGCTTTTAAGTGGCCTTTTTCGATCCCACATACCCACTCGTCTTGACACTGATACCTATTTATTTTCATTTGCCGCCTTGTACATGCATTATAATGATATAAAGGGGCAATGCCCATTCATTCTGTGATCACTGTGTACAATCTTCATATTAATGATGAGATTAAAAGTTCTGACCGCTTGACACATGTAGAGCTTTGTACCGTCTTTTTCTTGTAAAGTTATGCCATGCAGACGTTTGTAGTTCTTTGTTGTTCCATTAAAACTGTTCTCTGTCTGTGTTGTACTTATATGATTAATATTATTGTCATTTATTGGTTTATTTTTGTTTCGGAAGCCGCCAGTGTTGTCTATTATTTATTATGGCCCCCGCTACTTATCACGAATTGACTTCTTCCCTCCACTGTGTTTTTATACAAATGAATCAGAAAAAGAAAGAATAACGGACGAGTAAAAATGCTTTAATGCGTGTTCATAGAGAGCGGTATCTTCAAAGATACATGGCTGTGTAATAGCTGATAAATACACGCATTCAAAGTGCATCTCTCAATTGGGTGCAAATTTATCAATAATTAATAGCAATGCTTATTGCAGTACTCTGGATGACTTAATAAAATTTGCCGATGCACTCCCTGTTTTTTGTTTTATTACTTTATTGGTGGAAAAAAATTAATTGACTGGAAATAAACATATATTTCTATAGTGAAGATAATGTCAATGGACGTTTGAGAATCGCTCCAAGTTGCTAAGTAATGAAATATATGTACAAATATTAAAACCAATGTGTGAACGGGCTTTTAATAAAGAATTATATTATTATAGCTTAGGTAAGTTTTTTAATTTGTAAAATTGTATCGGCGATAATTTTAATAACCACTTTTGAAGAATTTGTCTTAAAATTTTAAATATGCAAGTGTTTATTAATATTTGTGCATTATTACATTATATTTTGCAAAATACGTAGTCTGTATTTATATAACAATGAAATATATTTAACATATTAACTTGTTCAATTTGATATCTGCTTCAAAATATACAATTTTGGACTGCAGGCCATTTAACGATGACTGATACCAAAAAACTATATCGTCAATCATTGATTTATATTATTTTTGTAAATTTCCCGAAATGGAAATGTAGTTAATATACTGAATAAGTTATAGTTGATAAATAAAATTAATTATATAACTTTAATGATTTAACTAATGTTTAAATTTCAATTAAAAGCAGACGAGACTTTCAAAAAAACCTTTTGTTTAGAGGAGGGATAGCTGAAAATATATTTTATAATGATGGAATTTCCTTGACATTATTTTAAGATCGCTTTTTTACATTTCTACCATTCTATAAATTATATGAATTAAAACCAATAAAGACAAATTTGTGCATGCAAATATTTGGTACGTAAAAAATTATTTTACACCTAAAAATAAAATGTCTAAAACTGACATTACTGAAATTTGTAAAATACATTTGAATTTATTAAGGTTTGGGTTAGGGAGGTAATCATTCATCTAGCGTTTTAATGCGTTACGGGAAGGAGGGGTTTGCATTTGAGAGAAATAAAAATGATAATAGTACTCAAAGATTAAAGTTTTTACATACTATAGAGTACTAATTACTTTATGATATAATATATATGTTTTATGTGGTTTAAAAATGCAATCAGGAATTGCTTTTTGTTTTAATGCATTATTATGTTATTTTTCTATGGGGCATTTCATATGGAGAGGGGGGAATTGAAGATTGTGTTACGTAACGCAGATGGGGGTGTTTGAGACACCGTTACGCTGCGTTACTAGGGGGCTGGGAGGGGGGTGCGGTGTTCAAAATTGGCGTTACACAATACTTGAACAACGCATAAACTTAAGTAGTAGATTTTGTGTAATCAAGATAACTAAAGACTAGGAACGTTCACTTTTAAACAATTCAAAAGAAAACTTGCTATAAAAGTAAAAGTTTTATTACGAATTTTAAAAAATGTAATAAAACTTTTACTTTTATTCTGGTTTTTCTTTAGCATATTAAATCATGTTTATCGATTGTTTAAACGCGTTATGTTGCTAATGTCAACCTTTATATGGCGCACAATTAGTAATAAAAATTTCGACGTATGAAACGACAAAAAAGGCAGATACGTTTAATTTACAATAATAATAATTTGTACGTCAGGATATATTCATCAAGATTCAAATAAATTGTAATAATTTAATTGTATATAAATAAGTTCTAAAATTCTCACATATATATGTGAGAATTTATATGGACATTTTAAAATATTATTTACATTATTATTAAATTAATATTATCAACAAATATGTGTTGATATAATAATAAAAAGAATGGTGTTGGTGTGTATAATATAGATATAGGTGTAATGGCTTAACACTGTTCATCAATGCATATTTCTGTAATGGGGTGGTTTAATATGAAAAAAAGGGTTTCACTTAAAAACAAGCTCAGCACTCATCAATTCACAATTGTCATTGACAATGTGAGTTTGGCTGAGCATGCTCAGTGTATTACTTCAAATCAAGCTCAAATGAGCTCAACCATTTGTCATATTAGCTCATGTGACAGAATTACATTTTAATTAAATGACATCAAAACATTGAGAAACGTGTATAATGTCTTAATTCATTGAAAAACTTTGAGACTTTTTTAAATTGTGAGGTAAATAAGACATTAATATTATACAAATATTATTTCATAATTTTAATGATTAGAATTCTCAGAACTAAATTAAAATAAATATATATAAATAATGTAACTATGCTAGGGCAAGCTTATTAAAGTTCATTTTTAATTAATAAACTGAGTATGCACATGTTGCATGCTTGCACATGTAGCCTGCAGGCAAGCTCATGTGACATATAAGCTTGTTTTTAAGTAATAAACCAAGGACACTCAGGAGTGCTAGGTTATCATGCACTTATGAATACATTGTAAAAGTGGTATTTAATTTATATATATTTTCTATTTGTATTACTATATTATTATTAATAATTACTATATAGACACAATATAGTTATATATATTATAACCATAAATATAGTTTATTATTTAAATTCCTGGTAAAACAATCTTATTACTTAAGGGTCATGCTAATAACCAAAGTAATCTAAACTAGTGTCAGCCAACACTAACTCAGAACTACCCATTCACTCTACCTTTCACATCAGGAAAAAATAGGTTTTTAGTAGTGATATTTGTTGTATGAAATATATGTTAACATTTATCTATTAATATATTTTTTTAAGTATTTAAATTTATCTTTTTAAAAATATAATATTATAAAATTATCTTGCAAGAAAATGATGTGTCAGTATCATATTTAAATAACCAAAACATTATGATAATTTACCCCTGTGTGCTGTTAAGTTAAAAAAATATTTTGATGTCATTCTTTGATCATTAAAACCACCAATCTAACCCTTTAGAATAAGCCAACATAAGTTTTGAGGACTTTAGTTATTATCTCAACCCCTTAATTTTTTTGTTTTATAAATTTATTTATTTTCTTAAAATCATAATTTAACCACATTAAAAAAATGTTATAGAAATTATTATGTAAGACTAAAATTGAAAGCAATATAAGTATAAAATCCTAAAACCGAAAAAAAGATGATATATAATATCTGTTAATATCTTTCAATAAAAATACAAAATTATTTATAATTTAAAATATATTTATTTAATATTTTAAGTATTTTATATTTCGTAAATATTTATTTTTATAATTATCCATAATATCTTAAATTTAAATAAAAAATTAATAAAATAATATATTATAAATTTATAAATGCCAGCATTGTTGTGTATATATATATATAACATTTTATAAGAATAAATCTAAACTATATCTAAAACCATTTAAATAATTTCTAAACTGCTGAATAATATTATGATGTTTTTATAACATAATGTCAAATATATCAATGAAAATAAGGACTACCAAGAAAGAGTTTTTGGGGGAGGATAACATTTGCCATAACACTGATAACAATCTATACAAAATAAAAGTACTCTAAATACACCTATAAGAATATGTTTAACAGATATGAGTAAGGAATCAATCAGGTGAAAAATAATCAAATAGATAAAAAATTAATGTGAAAATATTAGCAATGCATTATTTGATGAATGCTTCTACAACTGACATTTAACAATATAATTTACCATAACATGACATATTATTATTTATTATATTTATAAATATTTTTTTCCATAACTTTCATATAAAACACTTTATCAAAATACATAATCACTAGGGGTCAATTTCATAAAGTGGTATAAATTACAACCTGATTTAATCCATTGATTTACTACCATGCAAGGATAGGTTTAAGGGTAGTATTAGTCACTTATTTCATTATTTCTTTTAGAAATGACTTGTTCTCATTACTATAGAATGGCCAGATATATATTAATGCATTGCATACTTAGATGAGAATGAATTTTCATGATAGAACGACCCATGTGATTCTTTTAGTAACACTGAATTTTTATTACATGAATTAATTACCCAAAAATTGTGCAAATTATATACAAATTCATCTTGATCCCCTTACTAATCAAAATAGAGCCACTTAATCCTAAGATTAAGTTTTATTTTTTTATCAATTCTTAGCAACTGGTCACTATTTTATAATACTGTGGGTAATTTGCATGATTTGTTTATGTCTACTAGTGGTAGAGTAATTCAACACATCTGCAGAATATTCTTATGAAAATGTCTGAAATTCAAGAATAAAGTTATTTTGTGAAACATGACTTTTTTTGAAATAGCAGGATTTTGTTGTGCACATGTGTCATCATAGACTGCATGAAATTAGTTTTCAATGTCCCCCAAGCAATGGCTTAGGGTCAAACCATCCTGATTTGAAGATGAGACACTGAGCGGGACACTATTTGTCCTGCTTTGTTCACCTGCCTTAAATTTCTTTGGGATGCCTGGTACCATATAATTGAAAAATGAATACTTATTATATAACATGATTTATAATAGGATTTAGTGCACACTTAGAATACAGGCATTGCTGTCTCATAGTGAAGAAATGAATCATTATAATCAATATTCTTGTCTGGCACCTAAACTAATTATGTAATAACATTTATGAGTCATATCATTTATCAATTTGTTCATTATTTCTGTTATTTAATTGATGAGTCATTTTAATATATTTTTTAATTATTATATATGTCATTGCAAAAACACAGTGGTAAACATATGTCCCAATTGGCATAGCCATGGGTTAGACAGTCTGATATATTTATAGTTATCGCCTCTTTTCTGGAGGTAAAGCTAGATAAAGAAAGAGAGTGTAGCTTTTTACTGAAAAATTATTCATGCTGAAAAACAAATATGAACTGTTTTTTAAAACTTATGTACGTATTTTAGATCAACAGTTTACTAGTTAAGTTACAAGTGATTCTATACTATAGTATATTGATTATACTATTTTTTTAACTATTACTAATATTTTAATATATATTTAAATTATTAATAATAATATACAATATTCAGCTAGGATTATTTGTCATAAGACAAATCCCTTGCATCAAGGAATTTCTGGAATTCTGACATTTTATAGAAATGTGAGGAATCTCATTTTTTACCAAATAATTTTTAAAATGTCCTGGACTTTTAACAACTAAAGAGGGAAATGATTTTTACTAGCACAGATTCTATTTTTTAACAAAGAATCATAATATTTATATAGCTGCCTTTGATGTATAATAATTCTGCATTTTCCATTCAATATAAAATTGTTATATTATTATAAAAATATATGGTTTGTATTTATCTATACAGTACCAAACATGTTCCTTTTAGCCAAAAAACGTATTTTTACATTATAAATGTGGCCTATTCAATAACATATTTAATTTGTTATATACATATCATAAAGCTTATATGGTAAATTAAAAATGACAAAGTTTTGCAAATAAACAATGCAATTGTTAACAATTTATGATTTAAACATTTAAGAATTAAAAAATAATTTTATATATTTATGTAACTTCAGTTGTACCCTGTTTAAGATATCCCCGATAATGTGATATGTTGTTTAATTGAAATCAGTCCCATTTCGTATAGTAGCCGTAATGGTATATCTAATTTTATTATATTTAATAGAAACATATGGTTACCAGTCTACCATGTATATATATCCAAGTTTGTAGTATATGAAAGAAGAGTAGCCCAGCCCAGCCATAGAACAGCACCAGCACCGCCAATGTTGGCCAGTAACAAGTCAGATGGCAAGGTTGGGGGCGGTGAGGTGAATAACAGCAGCAGCAACTCGGACAACTCCTCGAGTGAGGAGGAGGAGGAGGAGGACAGTGAAGAAGTTCTCCTCCCCGACACACCGGAGCCTCCCGGGCCGAACTGGCTGCAGGATGAGGAGAACATCCTGATCATGCCGCCTGATGATGGCGATTGGGACAATAAGCGAACTGGGGCATCATGTGAGTTGTGGGGAGGGGAGAGATGGGAAGAGTTCCCGGATTGTTGAAGACTGTGGGAGGAGAATTGATTTAATTTTTTTAGTCATCAAAATTTATTTCTTATTTGTGCAAATATAAATACATTATATATGCAAAATTGCAAGAAATACTTTTTTTAAATATTGTCAGTACACTTTACTCTTTGTTTTTTCTTTTTGTATCAGTTGATATTTAGCTGTCAATAGTAACTCCTCTTTCCGAAAAGTACATATTATTTAATAGAACATTACAAACAATACGATTTTTTTCGAAAGAAATGATTGCAGCTGACTAGTTTAAATTTCAATCAAACATGTTCAATTAGTTTTTATGAAATGCAGAGATTACTATGACCAACATCTAGAAAAGAGGTGCAATGTGGCTTTTATTCATAAATCATCAATATTGAAAATGTTTAATTATATACATATATATGTAATTTCACGATTACTGAGTGATTCATCTCCGGATCCCTATAACATATTTTCTACTAGAGTCTTTGTAAGATTGTTACTGGATTTTCTTTTTGCAGACTGTTTCCATGTTTGGTCGTTATAATGGTGTGGTGTGACGTCAGACTCTTACATTCACTAAGCGCATAGTTGCTCGATAGTTTTGTTTATATTTTATGTTTGAGTATTATATTATATGGGGTGTATTATTTGCTACATTGTTTTCTTAGCTTCTTTATGTATAGTGTTTCTTAATACGCACTCTTTGTCTCTTATTACAAAAAAATATTTATCCGCAGCTAATAAAGTATGTATATAAATGCTCCCACTATAGTTGATACCAAGTACCACTCGTAAGATTACATACATTCCTGTCCACTTAAGAGATGTTCCATATTGTCTTAAAAGTAGCAGCAATTCTCTCGTTTATTTAAAATTATACGCTCTTTGAATACTGGACGGAATAAGACATTCTTGAATTAAGTATAGAACTACATTTCTCTAAAATATATATTTTTTATTAAAAAAGCTATTTCGTCTTGCCGTCTTAATATCGTTTTTATGTACATTACATTATAATAATTTCTAAACATAGAATATGTCAAAAAAACTATAATGCAAAATAACAAAGTTTTATGTCCTATACTTTTTAACTTAACTAGATGTAAATAAATTTCAATGTATGTGTCAATACAAAGTGAAACACTATTCAATTCTGATTCTTATATTACTTTATCAAAAAACACTGGCCTTTCCTGTTTTTTTACTATAATACTATTTGTTTAGAAGAATTGTAACTTTAAATTTAATTACATAGCAATTTTATATATTGTTGTTTCAAGGTTTTCGGTGCTTTGTTGCCGTGTTGATTTCTATTATTTGATTTCTAGAATATAACTATTCGTCATAATTCATGTACATATTGACCTATTCGTCATAAGTGATGTATTGACCTATTCGTCATAGGTGATGTACAATATAGACCTATTCGTCATAAGTCATGTATAGACCTATTCGTCATAAGTGATGTATAGACCTATTCGTCATAAGTCATGTACATATTGACCTATTCGTCATAAGTCATGTACATATTGACCTATTCGTCATAAG
>JAUZND010004959.1:0-11435 GCA_034780555.1 Coelogynopora nodosa
GAATTAATCAATAAACTGGAAGAATTAATCAATAAACTGGAAGAATTAATCAATAAACTGGAAGAATTAATCAATAAACTGGAAGAATTAATCAATAAACTGGAAGAATTAATCAATAATCTGGAAGAATTAATCAATAAACTGGAAGAATTAATTAATAAACTGGAAGAATTAATTAATAAACTGGAAGAATTAATCAATAACCTGAGATAATCTATAATCCCAGCCAGTAAGTCATAAGTGATATCGACCGATACGGCAGAGCAGGACACTGACCTTGAGATAGTTGACCTCCGTCTCCAGATCCTCCTTAGCGGCCCGTGTCTGCTGCACCTTGCTACTGTCACCCACCGTCGACTGCAGCATCATGTCGTCACCACTGGTTCCCATGGCAGCCAGACTTGCAGGGTTGTCACTGCCGCTGCCACCGACTGAATTCACGGTCGCTGTTGGTAACAGTGAGTTCTGATGATGCCCGTGTGAGTTCGACTATAGTTGGCGTGGGAACAGGGAATATATA
This sequence comes from Coelogynopora nodosa, assembly GCA_034780555.1. NCBI lineage: Eukaryota > Metazoa > Platyhelminthes > Proseriata > Coelogynoporidae > Coelogynopora > Coelogynopora nodosa. The sequence goes on from JAUZND010004959.1 coordinate 521, forward strand.
TATAAATAATTCAAATATCCTAAGTTTAATCATGAATGTGGCTTTTTCCTTAACCGATCGTTTTGAAGAATAGAATGTTAGCATTCTCCACAAAATCAAAGAGCTTATAGTTCAAATATAGAAGTAACTTAACATACTACTTATATTCTCATAAGTAGTATGCCTCAAATACACTGGATATTATGCACAGCAGAGTAAACCAATATTATAAAGTAACCCACCTGGGCAGGATTAGAACCAGCCTCAGCAGTTCTCAAACGTTCCTTGGCCGCCTTGAGCTCCCCGCTGATCTTCCAGAGCGCCTTCCTCGAGCGCAGCACCGTCGGAATCTCCTCCTCCGCACAGTCGCGCAGACTCTCGATAATTCGAGCCTCCGTCTGACCCTCCCAAGTCAGCCGTTCTTCCGTCAGTTGGGACACCGATTCACCGCATTTGGAGAACACCGTTCTGGAATATCGATTTTCGTTGTTATCAGTATAAAATAAACCGCGGTGATGTCTATTTTAAACCACCATTGAAATTTTTATTATATTTACACAACAGTATAAGACAAACTATTGAATATTGTAAAAAGTTGCTCATTAAGATTATAAGTGTGGCCGTCTGATTGTTGATTACGAATACAAAGACTACTGTCGTTACTTGTTGACAAAATGAGATAATTGTATAATTTACTTATTGTGCATTATATTATTTCTATCCAACACCTTACATTCATTAGCTGACAGGATAATACGATGGATGATATTCTTGTGTGTACCAGACACGCCCAATTAGCATAATCACCCAAAACTCCCGTATGTATGTGTGCATGTACCAGTCAGAGATGTACTATCAAACGTACTCGCTATAAATAGCCAAGACACAGGAGTGTTAGTTACCCGCCAACTGTGACCAACCAAGGTGGGATCAGCAATGTGCAGCTGTCTGATCTCTCCACACAAGTGCACAAACCCCATCTCCCCAAGGATAGCTACAGTGTACATACTTAGCAAGGGTCGCTTAGTGCTTAACAAGCCACCAGCACCACCAACACCACACAAACTGGTCAAGCAGTTGCTTACTTTCTCCACTTCATAGTATCAATGATCACACATAGACGATACAGATATCAGGTCTGACAGAGTTACAACATACTGTACACCACACAGCTCTGAAGAGTGGGACGATATGCTGCGATAGTGTATCCTAACCAGCAAGCAACTGCTTGTGTCTATACAATATATTTGACAGCGAAGAAGGACGTCTCCATAATATAAGGGCTGTGTTTACTATACCGGGGGTTATTGACACGATTGGAAGTTGTACCACGGGCAAATTGGTGGCTCATAATAGAACTGCAGGTGGCAACACATTCACCAACGTGTTGAAAGGGTATTGTGGAGTACAGATAGATAAGCGATGACAATGTAGTATTGTGGAGTACAGATAGATAAGCGATGACAATGTAGTATTGTAAAAGAATCGCTTGAGAGCAATGGGATAATATTTGCTGAAAACATTCCGAATTAAATGTTATGACGTACGTACTACAAACGTACCTAAAAGGTTGGTATTCAATTGAATTACTTCTATATTATCTACATATTCTTACAACAAAAAATAGGTGAATAAGATTACTAAATAGGCTAATAAATCCACAGCCCAATATTACAAGCCAACTACAGCAACGATATGAATTCAGAAATAAACGAGCGCAGATAATTATGAAAACGTGACAATTCGAATAACGCAAAATCTTTTAGTCAACAGATATATACTATCAATAATCAAAAAGTGATGGCTTTAGAAATGATTTTCAGATGAGATCTAATCTCCATCTTTATAATATAAATAGTAGGAGAACTGTTGGGAGGAAATCTTGCAGAGATTGAGCGGACTATATATAGTATAATCGTGTACAACTGTGTTATTGATTTATGATCAGTGAGATAACATATTTGCTTAAGGTTAGATAGAAAGAAATAAGTTCGGACTCAAGATCATTTAGTAGGCATAGTATATCAGCTGGAGTGAGTATATTATTAGTTTAGTAGATCAGTGACTGTGAAATCAGAACATTTATTCTGGTACAGTAAGAGATTGTATTCAACTCAATTATACATCTATATCTCATAAAGTAAGGTAAACATCTTAGTTGTACTCACGGCTGAAACCTCTAGCATTGATAATTACATTCGGCTTTTAAACTTGGTACAATTAAATCGTTCAAGACCACTAGATAAGACTATTCTTCCAATTATTAAAGTAATAAATAAATCATGGTTTATTTAAACTGTTATAATATTGATTAATTATTTTAAGAATATGTCGAATTTGTTAAATTCGATTTATATTTTATTGTTAATTTATATTCAACGTTTTAATAGGTATTGGATTTTGAATTTAATTACAGAAATCCTTGACAATGAGTTTGAATAATTAAATCAAATATCTAGAGACTGGCAATAATGAATTATTGTTTGTTATAAAATAATTAGAATCACAGCGAAGAGGTCGTATTAAAATGTAAGTAATACATATAATTGTTTTATTAAATATATGTATCTTAATACAATTCATTGCTATTTGTTATAAGGGTTTTTGGGATTTTAATACTCATTTCCTAGAAGCCAAATAAAAGAGGGCTACCGCAATTGGTATTTCTACTGACTAGAAGCCAACAAAACCAATTTATCATACATTAAAAAACAATTAATCTTTTTATAAGTTGTACAGTAAAACTGTCATTCAATACTATGGTGTTATAATCACACTTTCACTAAAAGGTAACCTCCATTTGCTATTTCAAATACAACAAACCGACAAAGAAACTTCCTTAATGACCGTTTCATTCCACAAAATCACCGCCGAGATCGCCTCAGATCCAGCACGTAGATTATTCTCACGCTATCACACCTCCCTGTTCTTCCTCCACAAACTCACTATAGACCAAGGGATCACAAACCCGGTGGAGCATGGTTGGATGACTTCATTTGATTGAGATAAAAGAAAGCTAATTAAACATGTTATGTGAACGACCACTGATATAAACACCCAACAGAGACTGGTTCTTATATTATAGTATAACACAAGGATCACACATCGTGTCATGAATGCAGCACAACACAATCCAGCATAACTGACCCGCTAGATTGTAATTACATCCACCACCTCTCTCTCTCTCTCTCTCTCTCTCTCTCTACACACAAGTAGGTGCCAGAGTGGAATGCCTCTCCAAAACCTAATTATACAATAGTATACTAAGTGTAGTCATGACTGTTGTGATTGCATGATTAGACAAATTGGTACTTAATTACACCGGCGTTAAGCCCGCTTGTGTGCTCTTTCTTTGGTCTTTTCTGGGACAATTTCGCACTATAGTGTGTAACGTAATTCCAGCTGTTGGAGACTATTTCTGGAAATGAGGGCAATATTGTATACGTCATAACATCAATGGCTGAATTGATTGTAGTTAGACCTTAGCCATACAATGTTCCTGGTCAATACTTTTCAAGATGCTTACAGTATTCAAAGGGATTAGCCGAAGAATCGAGGAGGTTGGAATGTATTTAAATAATCTAAACAAACAAAACTGATTCATTTCAATAATAGAAATATAAAAACAGCTACATAGTTATTGACAGTTTATATTTACTTCTAGTGTTTTCACACAAGTAGTCGACAAGCTCGGGGCGGATTATAATATTGTAGGCTTACGGTATCCAACGCCTCACCTAAAATAACAGATCCGTTCTGACAGTTCAGTCGACAGGACTAGTAGCACAGTTCACAGACAGAAACTAATTGCGCAAGATACTTGAAATACAGGATCAGGATCAGGCTAGGATCAGGATCAGAATCAGAATCTAGGATCAGAACCAGGGTAACTTTACAGTTGTTGAACCACTCCGCAGCCAAGATAACAAACAGATAGATATAACACATAACGTAAAGGTCAGAGATTCTGGCTAGAGAATAATTGATACAACAATTGGCAAGAGTGTTCAAATACTACAATTTTTAATACATTGTTTGGTTAACGCATCTCAAAAGCATCAAAACCGGTCTCTATATTAACATGATGTTATATATTAAATCATGACAGCAGGGAATTGACTGCTCGCAATGTTTGACTATAGTATACACACTGCCTATTCTATCGAACGATAGCGCCACATTGATGCTGCCTGCAATCTCGAACTTGCGGTGTTTACATGAGTCGATGGAAAACAGTAAACACACACCGCTGGGCCGACTATAAACACCGCAGGAGAGAGAGCGACAGAGAGAGAGAGAGAGAGAGAGAGAGAGAGAGAGAGAGAGCGCGACAGAGAGAGAGAGAGTGAGAGAGAGAGAGAGAGAGAGAGAGAGAGAGAGAGAGAGGAGAGAGAGATAGAGAGAGACAGGAGAGAGAGAGAGGAGAGAGACGCCACCAGCCACAGCCACCAAAGTAATCACAGAGAGAGGAGAGAGACCGTTATGAGTGACAAATGGATGACACACAGGTAGGTTAGGCTGACAGTAAGAACCGCAAAGTCTGCCACATTCATGGTGCTGTTGTATACGATGTGGTACCTACTAAACAAGCTCGTCAGTCATATATGATACCAGATATAGTAGACAGCTGTGTACGTGTGTGCTGTACGTGTGTGCTGTACGTGCTTGTACGACAGATTCAGTGGTGCTAATAATGTTCATCACCCACGACAATCTCGTGATCATCAGTCTGCTCACACAATGTTCCTAAATGTATTTTAGGATATGCAATGCAAACAATAGTTCCCAGTCCCTTCCTTCCTGGCAACAGAGAGGTACTTTAAATGATACTTTAACCAATCAGGAAGAGGTAATAAAAGTAGTGCAACAATAGCTAACAAAGATTATTATCTGCCGATATAGTACACAATGACCGTTAAAATGGTAAGATATAGTAAAATCAAAAAAGATGGTGTACCAATGTTCTCAATGAACGAACGGCTTTGAAAACGACGACAGAAATGCACCTTTTCTAAAGTATAACGCTCCCATAAAAAGGAAAATAAGTTACAACCCTAACATAAAGATAAAGATATTATTCTGAAACATTTACTTACAAACTTACGCTGTTATTAGGTAAATGACGTAACTATTTAATACATAAGCAAACCAAGTTATTGAGACTTGTTTATTGATTTATTGATTTATTGTGAAACATTCTACGTATTCATTCTACTCAAATTATTTGAATATTATATAAACTAAAGAAAATTATCTTTTCGCCTAGCTTTCAGAGCAATGATACTGGCACCCTTTCAAATTCTTACGTACTAAGCGAAAGATTCCTGTTAACAACGGAACATTTATGATTGAGCTTCATTAACATTTAACCAAGTTAACTTACACTATAGTTGGTCAAGTGTCAACTTTTGTGTCCACAAAAGTGTAAGATCCTACTGAACAGTACTCCACTCAAATATTGAAGAGGAAAATATCTTCCATTGCAAAGAACAGAAAAATATCATATAAATGTTTTTTTCATCTATTTTTATGACACTCCCTCCCTCCACGTCTCTCTCTCTCTCTCTCCCTCTCCCAATGAAACTCCCATTACGAGGGAGTGTGTATCGAGGGGAGTCATTTGTCACCGTGCCAAGAGTCGACTCGACATCGTGTGAGCAGCAAACCTGAGAAGGCCAGATAAGGAGGGAACGCACTTTGTTCAGAGGGGAGGGGTGATATTCGACTCTGCTAAGGCGAGCTGAGGTAGATTGGCGCTCTTTGTGATCCAGTCACTGCCTGTCTGTAAGGTCTACTGTTGTAAACAGATCATCACTCCAGGAGAAGAGATCGTATGTGTGCCATAGTTAGTCAACCATTGAGATCTGACTGTTGTAAACAGATCACTCCAGCAGAAGAGATCGTATGTGTGCCATAGTTATTCAACCTATAAGATTCAATATGTTACAGTCAACTTTGCTGATAAACCAGACCATGAATAGAAACTAAACTTTTATGTAAAGATAATTTTTCTATTTTTACAATATTATTTGTTATTGTATAATTTATTCGATTAATCTTAAGCGGCTAAGTAGTTCTTGTCGAGTCTGATAAATCTCATATTGTATAAAGTATAAATCAAACCTCAAAGCGGTAAACAATATCAGTGTTCCAGTGCACAGCACTAGACTATCAGGAGGAACACAACGCAAATAATTGATTACAAGAAGTGAAGTCAAGGGTAGGAAGGAAATGGTGGCTGGTATCAGACAGCCCCTCCCCTCCCCTCCCCTCCCTTCCTAGAGAATCGCCATGTAAGGTCAAACTTTCTCTATGAAACCAGTGTCGACCTTTAGATGATGTAAGTCTCTGAGTAAGAAGGAAAGAGAGAGAGAGAGCGATTAACTAGCTATACTATAAAGCTGTAACATGTAGCATTGAATTACTTTTCAGTAGGAAGTAGAGTCAACAGTAACTGCGCATAGCGGTTGTGAAGTTTGGCGGCCAACGCTTATTTCACAAATTATGTAAACACTAGATTGCATGGTATTATTGGAGGCATCTAATGAGGTCATATATAGATACAGCGCACCCCCAATAACAAAGAAAGAATACAGTTGCTGCAAGCATTGTATATACACAAATACATCCTATCGAGATAAAAACTGTTGTCATGCCTACAGTTGTTGACTGAAATGACATGTTATCTGGAAACCAGGCCAATATATAGCGGAACAATGTCTAAGGAGTTGAGATGAACTATTTCAGAGTGGCACATTTGAGAAGTTCATAGCTGAGGAAACAGCCAAGATTTGAGCAGAACTCAGAAGAGTGTCCCTAACTATTACTAGATTATAAAATCAATAACTCTTCATTTGAACTCAATCTAATTATTAATAAAAGGTCAAAATGCAATCATGTCTTGCCACAATCAACTTCACAACTTAATATTATTATTGTATTTCTCTAATTTAATTACGTCTTAATTGTCCCCTTCCAATACAGTTTACACACAAACTCGCGTATAAATATATATTGGTTGTAAACCATGCAGAGTCTTTAAGTACGCACATAAGCATAAATCACGTCGTTCACCATCCAAATACAATTGGCTCAATCTGCGCTGGTAACCTCAATAAAGGACAGACAGACAGAGAGAGAGACAGAGAGAGAGAGAGAGAGAGAGTCCAGTTGTCACTCTGCTCAAAGATAATTATACCAAAGCAGAAGAGGAAGAGGAAGTTATCCTCCAAGAGTAGCACAAACAGAGGACGAAATATTCAGAGAAATAATGGCGCGCACGACAATGAACTCTTTCTCAAAAAACAAAACACAGAGTAGAATATAGTGTGTTGTTTGCAGGGATGGAGGGATGCATGAAAGCACCCGATAACCTCAGAATACGTCGAATGGCGAGGGGAGGGGGAACGATACATCAAATAGGAAGAATCAATATCAAGCTGCAACGTTGCGGCATAACCACAAATGTCCCCTCTCTCTCTCCCTGCATCCCTCCCCTGTCCTGAATCATTCAAAAGTTCGGTGCCACATTTGTGTCAGAAGGGATCTTACACAGTCTGAGTTGGTTTCTTTCTTCCACAACAATTACTATTCTATTCCTATTCAGAGCGGTGACTTCATGAAATTGATCCGTCAAGTCTTCGTCCCCTCCACTCCCCTCGCGTTGGCAGTGAGCCAATAGATCGGCAAGCAACGATGCCAGCCACAGAGTAAAGGCTAGCAACGAACGCAGAAAAGGCTGTGGTGGGGGGGGGGGGGTAACATGGCCCAAAAATAAAAACATTATCCGGTATGTGGATGATGTTTATTGCTGACACAGTTGGAAACATTTAGCCAAACCAACTATAGTATTCGTCGTCAGCGGTGCCAAGTGAAACGAATGACCTATGCAGCTGGAATTGTTCTGAATAAACAGTATCAACAAGACATAGATACATGATCTACCAGATAATAATCATCGACAATCCTCCACACACTGGAAGAATTATAACTGATCTTATCATAAGTAATCAGTGTAGACCGCAAGACAATCTCACCTCCCTTAACATCAACCATATAGTTGTAGGCGAGAATGCACAACAGTACCTCAGTCTGTGGTGGCAGACAATACCAGCCAAGTTCTCTCGCGCGCGCGCCTTGGTAACAGCTCATTATAATCCACAGGATAAGTGGGACGGGATGGGAGGGACGGCCAACACCCATTAATCACATAGCCTTCTTTGTACACAAACAACTCTATAAGATGAAGAGACAAAGTTACCTTTTTGGAACGAACGGAGTTTGAGAAAAAGACTGAGAAGAAGTTTTCCGAGATGGAAATATTAAAACAATCTAAGTGGGTATTTTTGTAATCCACGGATACAAAACTTCGACAATGGCCTTAGAAAAAGAATCAATATTTTCCGACTATAGTTTTGTTTCCTTTTGTACATCTTCTAATGGTTTCCATTTCATTCGTATTATGGCTCTCGAGAATTGCAGAGTGGATTGCATGTTTCAAAACTGTATTTCGTCGATAAAATAATTCATTTATCTCGCGATTATATTTTAATATTATGAAAGCGAACACTGTCTGTAAAACCTGTCAAATACAAGACTAATAATAAATTCTGTTTTGAAGAAACATCATCGTATTTAATTTAATATTCAAAGTTGTCATAATAGTCTATGGTACACGAATAACAAGTTGTTCCTTTTACACCATCTCTCTAATAACAGAATGTAAAGAGTCATCGATCAACTTTACTATATCGAATAAATATGAACTTTCATTAATATAATCTACGCGATTGTGACATATAGCTGTGAGAATCGAACATTGGGACAAGTATAACCCTAACCCTAGAGCTAGGGGGGTTATCAGGGGGTATCAATCGATAGTTGTGTCAATTTAGGTGTATTCAAGGTTATTCTGAATATATGATACCTTTTCTAATGAGACATTTAGAAATTATAAATTATTTATTTTATGTACTACCTGATCAAATACTTGATAAAATTCTATAACAAATCTCAACTGGAAAAGGAATTATGAGCCAGGCAGATATTATAAATCATGTAACGGAATAGATGCAGAGACCAAAAGAGTGATACATGATATCATATACATCAAAGAAATACCGTTTAAGTTACAGTTTCGGTCAGAAAATTGTTTCAACATAAACCTTAATAATACTCTTAATCCTGGTTGGAATATTATTTGACATTATAATACAACAATGTCAGAAACAGATGATGATGCCAATGATGAAGGTAATGACGTACCGATAATCATGATCATACTCTAAAGATGATGATGCCAATGATGAAGGTAATGACGTACCGATAATCATGATCATACTCTAAAGATGATGATACCAATGATGAAGGTAATGACGTACCGATAATCATGATCATACTCTAAAGATGATGATGTCAATGATGAAGGTAATGACGTACCGATAATCATGATTATACTCTAAAGATGATGATACCAATGATGAAGGTAATGACGTACCGATAATCATGACGCACTACGTAAACATCGTACAATAAGAGAGAGAGAGAGAGAGAGAGAGAGAGAGAACAGAATGATTTATCTTGAGCAGTGTGTGTGATACTCGGTAGAGGAACATGATCGTGTGGCACCGTGGCTCCAATGATCCAGTTTATTGCTACATACAAGATACGTATAAGATGTTGCAGTTGTTCTATTATATACATATGTGATAAAGGTTACTATAACAGTAAGCCCCATTTGACACTGTCTCACTGTCCAAAATGTGGACCTGGCCAGGACAACACAATCGTCAAATGAAATGCACTAACGAATAGAGTTGTCACTCGAATCAGGTCATCAGAATTGAAACTCTGGAAGCATCATTCAACTATAGTTTGTTTATGACCTCATGAGTTTGATAGAATGAAGTTAGTGAACTAGCTAGTTCAATTCGTAACGTTTGACAAGTTTAAGAGTTTATGAATACTAACGTGATATATCATCAATATATAGAAAGATTGACTTAGGAAGATTCTGTTGACCTTTTTTCTATAAATATGAACAATTAATCTAAACTTGTGGAGACGTTTGTCATTTATTTTTAGTAACGAAGTATCAACATGTTTCAAGTCGCATACCGTAGTCATAGAGGTCCATCATAGTTAAACTCAACTAAACATTGTTTTCGATTATATTCTCTATCCGTATAACGATAAATGCTATTAAATGCTTAGATTTATTCTGATAAAGAAATACAAACTGTTTGATACTCTTGATTGTGGTATGATACAAGGCCAGACATAACCTGCAATCAAACATATTATCTAAACAACAATACCAGTGAAAATGATTCAGGTTTTTTTCCCCAACAGAACTAAACTGATCATATTCATGTCTACAAAGCACGAAACAGCAGAGGTAATCAAACCAACAGCTCGCTTCATCGATAGAAACAGAGAGCTAGTGGAAGTGAAACTGGTCCACAGAGTATTGTAACAAGTTAACAACTTCCCGGCAAAAGACACCAACATCATATTTCGCTGCTACTGTCGTCGATTCAGGCAAAACTCGACGAGTCGAGTGATAGTTTTAGATGAGTAGGGGCTGGAGGAGTCATTCTGGGGATCAGATCAGATCAGAGAGAGAGAGAGAGAGAGTATCCGCGTATATAAGAATGACGCCAACATTCCAAGTGACAGCATCTTTGGTAGGATAAGGAGATAAAACCCCTTTTCTTACTATAACTTTCGCACAAAAAACCCCTGAGTTTTTGTTCTCTTCTATTTATAGGAAGTAGAGAATGAGTGAGGAGAGAGAGATACAGATGAAGCAAGCAATACTGGAACTTTGTCACTTACTTGAGGGTCGGGTTGAGAGATGAGAACTTCTCAGCTGACTCCAGAAAGGTTTGCGCGAGTCCGTATTCGGGTAGTTTGCGCTGGAATGAGCGGGAGAGGG
>JAUZND010004960.1:0-11434 GCA_034780555.1 Coelogynopora nodosa
TGGAGAAGGGTTGATTCACTAGATAAGTGATCTTGGGAGGAGGGTGTATCATCGGATGTAGTAACAGAGGTTGCCGGAACATATTTAAAATAACATTTTTGAATACTTGGTTTTCTTAGCAATGTTAAAATGGAACTTTTAACCTATTGAACGTTTAACATAATATTATATGACAAACTTTTTTATGACTGTTGCAACAAAAATAAAGCTGGTGAAATTGCTAGATTGTTGACAATATTTTTAATAATTACCTGTTACATTAGTTTACATCGTTGTGATACATAAATATTTTGATGCGGACGTGTCTCTAACAACAATTTAATTTGAACTGAATCTAAAATAAAAATCACATTTAATTCTCATCAAACTCATCGGACCAATGAAATCCTGCCATTTCGGCCGGATTAATCGATAGAACTCGCCCAGTCCCACACAACTCAATCCTCGTCGTTGAATATATGAAATAGTAAAAGACTAAAAGCAGCCTGATATTGTTGAGAATACTACACGCAGTCAGAATTGAGGAAGCCAACTTATCAACTAGAAAACACTGATCAATTAAATACTTATGCGCGGTAGTTTTAATTATGATGTTGTGATATGATATTATCTTAACTAATTTTTATTGAATAAAAACTTACTTTTGAGACGTTGGCACCTGAATCTTGAACAGGGACATTTCGAATTCGTCAATTTGCAGCAGTCTGCCGAACATCTGTAGAGCAGCAAAAATCCAGATTAGATATTTCACAAAGATGGAAGCAATGGCATCAATTAAAGAGGTATTTCTATCACTATCACGAACACAACTATAGAAGAAACAACGAGAATATTGAAGAATAAAAAGTGACAATTCATTTTAATAAAAAATATGTTACCAATATCTTTACTACATTACTATTCACGCTAATAAACCTAAACAATAAAACTTTAGAAAGACTTTGACATCGACATTCCCGTCAATGAAATTGTCCATTATTATGTAACACTAACAATATTATAATAATGGTATTCGTCATTATCAAATAATTATATTAGAATTGCAGAACCCGACGTTAACAGCTGCTGAAGTTGTCTGTAAATATAGTTATCAATAAAGACAATTTATAATTTACTCGAAAATATATATCATAAGTTATTTCCCAAGTCAAAGTTAACATGGAATAGATTATCACAAAACGTGTTACCAGGTGACACAAATATAAGTACATTTTTTACTAACTATCAACTATTTTTTAATTACAAACACTAATTTTGACTGCAATAAATAAATAAAATAGTACAAGCACTACTGGAGGGGGGGGGGAGGGGTGTAATAGACCGATTAAAGGTATCCCAATGGGCGGAAATACAAGTCCACTTATTGCATAACTTTATCTGAGTTCTTAATCCCCAGTTACTAACCCTTAATCTTTAAAAAAATAGTCGATACATTGATTACCATAGCCAGTCCTTACGTTCATGATTTTCTTAAAATGTCCAGTTGGATTTACCCATCAAAACTGGTTTTAGAACAAAGTTTATCCAATAATGTTCACGACACTTTTATAGATATTGATGTTAAAGTTTTCAAAAACATTGTTAATACAATAATCTACCATAAAGTTGATGATTTTAACTTTGATGATATTTCCTTTCCTTTTCCTGGTAGTTAGATTTCCGATAAAATTTCGTATAACAGTTTTTATAGTCAGCTGGTTTGATTTAGTAATATCTGTGTGCATTTTGATGGTTTTGTTTTTAGATTTTTTCTCATCTTTGATAAATTGGTCTCTCGTGGTTTTAATAAAAATATTAACATTTTAGTAAAAATAGGTCTTTTATCTTATCTTACCCAAATTTAGTCAAACAATATATTCATGGTGATCATTGCTCTTTTAAATATTGCCTAATTATAAGTCTATAATAAATAAACTAAAAACTTCTACTTATCCTGAGCTTGCCAGACCTAATAATTCTGCTACTCTCATTAGTTCCAATTACCATATACAGTACCTCTTAGGCTTGTAAATATTGATAATTCTTGTTACTTAACATCAGTTCTTCAAGTTTTATCTATCTACATTCAAATAGTTCCTTTTATGATCATTAATAATGACATCCCTTTTTATTCTCTTCTTTATTAACTTCTAACAATTCTAATAATAGATTCAACAGCTACTTGCAACTTAAAAATTGTTTATTTTCCTTAGAACCTTTCTTTGATTATTCAAACATTCAAACCAGCATGCAACTTTTTTTACATCTCTGTTATTTAATTGATATTACTAGCTGGACTTAACAAACTGTCATATAAAAGTCAAACTTATCTTAGTGCCAATTTCATTTATGAAAAATTGTATTATTTAATTATTTGAAAAAAATATTACAGTTCTTTTACAATTATTTTTTACATCAAAAATTATTGCCAAGATTGTTTTATGGATAAACATACACAGACTACAACAGTTCACCACCACATTATTTCGTGCACTTTGCTTAATCGATTTGTTACCACTCGATCTGGTAGAGTTAGTAAATGTTCACGGTCTGTATGTTGTTCACCTCATTTTCTTTTTAATAATTGTTTTTATTATATTTTTGCTATTATTTGTAATTTAGAGACCTCTACCAATAATGGCCACTACATTGTATATATAAAATCTGGTAAAATATGGTTCAAATGTGATGATAATATAATTTCCAAATGTAATCCAATTAAACTTTTACACTTTCATTACAGCTTATGTGGTTTTTTTATAACTTAATTAATTAGGTGCTAAACTATGGGAATAGTGACAGATAGCTGTGCCAACATAAACAGGTAAACTACCGCTGATGGTCTAAAGTCCCGCACCACTGTTTAGTCATCTTTTCTTCCCTTTTTATTATAAATATCAGCTGTTACACGTGTTTTCTATATTATCCAGCCTGTCCCCAATTACTCTTCAGCTTTTTTGATTGACAGACCGTCTTTAAATCCACAGGTTTGACTTGCCATCTTACCAATACTACACAGGCCTGTTTTTTATTTGTTTTGTGGTGGTGTTGAGGATTTGAATAGAGTGCGCTCATATTATATTATTCAAGTGGTATTTATTGGAATACAATAAAAAACATTATTAGTAAACTCCAAAGGCCATAGAATTTCGAGATAAAAAATATAATTCAACAGGGAAAATATTATTTGTTTATTGCATTATAATAAACGTAAAACAAACGATAATACAAAGTATAATATTTTAATTTATAAAATAAGGAAAACAGATATTGATTATTTATAGGTGATCATAGTAATTTGGACGATTTTCATTGGCTTAGAAATTTGATGAAAATCAATGTCTCGTGATTTATATAAACAGCTTTATATTAAATATTTATTTATGACAACTCAACTGTCATGTTAAATTGTTGTGATTGATAAAATTGGAGGACTGCTTCAAAATAATGAATATTTTTAACAACAGTAAAAAGATTACGAATATTTAGGGATTGATGCAGAGGATAACCAAGGCATGCTTTTTGTTTATGATGGCTCTATCTTTTACTAGTTGGTATGGATAACATAAGCTCAAGCAAATGCGAAATGCGAGGTCATCTGATTAAAACAAATACTTCTGAATCTGAATAAGTTAAGCAATTGCTTACAATGATATCAACGCAAATATTCATAATAAGCATTATACTACAACGATATGAATAAAGATATGATCAATTTAAATAATTGCTTATTATTTGATGAGCTAGTAAAATGAAGATAACGATTTGCCAATTGTGTAATATTTATAAACTCATATTATCTATAAATTTAACTTCACCGGCTTTGTTCATATAGTAAAAAAAACACAAGATAACAGAGCTTGTTTTAAAACACTTTATTCGGGAAATAAAAGATATGATTCCGAGAATCGAACTATGTCTCTTCAAAGAACTCTCTGTCATTCTACATCTGTATAACACTTTTCACGTGGTATTATATATTAATAAATACTTCCGAAATATCGGTATAACATCGTTTTATTACCCGAATAAAGCTTTTTAAAGTAAACTGTTTTTTTGTTTGTTAATGGTGTATTTAATTGTTACAATTTTACAACGTTTACAAACGGTTTTGATAAAATGCTATTATAGTATTATATAAATATTTATGTACATACAATTTATAATAATAATAATAATAATATGTATGTATTTATATAGCGCTCCAAAATGAAATACATTGCCAGCAGCGCAAGTAAGTATATCAAAACACTAGATTGACTTAACTTAGCACTAATATGTATCAGCTACATTTTGAGACATGAATTACTTTTCAAAAACGAGTGAGTCGTGATTTGGATTATAAAAATATTGTCCCATTTTGACAATAAAGAATTTTAGTTAAACTACAGTCTACCATTTCCATCATAGTCAGCTTGAATAATTCATCATTGAGGAATCTCATCTCCTGAATTTGCGAAACATACCTTTGTTTTTTTTAATGTCTATCTTTTCTCTCTCTCTCTCTATTACTTAAAAGCCATTAATTGTGTGGGTTTGTTCTTCTCGGGTGGTTCAGTCTCCTGTCAGTCGGGTTTAGTTAGGTGTCGCTACTTGGGAGCCATCATCACCTGTTCTGGATTGCGTGGTTGCTTGGGTGCCTGTGGCTAGAGACTTCTCTCTCTCCTCTACGTATTATTTAAAAGCCTATAAATTAGAATGTTTCAATTGTTCTTTAATTTTCCTTCCATTGTCTCCCTCCCTCAATTCGTGAATTGAACATACTGAAATTTCATTTGAAAGTTGTATTTTTGTTGGCATTTTAGGCTGATCTAGATGTACAAGTTGTGACACCAACTTTCGAGCTACATCAGTAAATCCGATAGCATTTTACATCAAAATATTAATTGATCATTCTGCTTATTATGCAATTTAATCATGAACAAAGTTATACAATTACAGTATAATACAATAATTAATTATAATATTATTTATATATAACAAAATAAATATATATTTATGATCTGACTAGGGTCACCATAAATTTTTAACTTGATGTGACCAATTCGTAACCCAATTGTGACCAATTCATTAAATCTAAAATGTTAACATTTTTAAATGCGACCAATGCGTAGGCTTGGTGACCAATTCGTGCAAACAAAAAGCGACCAATTAGTCTGTAGATCTATATACAATATATACCATAGTATACACAATTAATTGGAATATTTAACAGAAAACTGAACTATACTACTATCAAATAATTATATCAATTTCGACAAAATACTGAGAACTAACCAATCACCGTAAATAGTCCAGGGGGGAGGGGGGCTGTACACTGTATCGACCATCACCTTACTACTTCACTAACCTTCTCAATCGTGAGCAGCAACTGTCGGAATGTTCTGTGTTGCTTGATGTCTCTCTGTGCAGAGGTGGAGGTGCCGTGCACTGTATCAGAAGGGGGTGGCGACACTTGGGACTTCTGGTTCTATGTAGATGGGAACAAGTGGACACTTGAGCATTATCTTGGTCAACCTCGCCATCAACAATATTATCACGGTTTGTGCCGAAAAGTCAAAGTCAAAATCAGTGGTGTTCTATGACTATAGTATTATATGATATCAATGCAAAATATGACAAATTGCACATATAAAAGTTCATTTTGGGCAATTTGAAAAAGTAGTTTTTACAAAAAAATAAAAACCTTTCATAATATTATGTTTGATGTCTATATAAAATGTAGGTTTTCAGGACTGTTTCTGGTTCATTTTCAAAAGGTTTTGGGGGACTTTCATCCATAAATTTAATTTTCAAGAATTTTAGAGTACCCTCAAAATGGAAAATACAAATTAGAGGGTATTCGAGGATCCGCACGAATCCTGAAAAATCCTTTACTGATAAGCTCTTTAAATCAATGCTATATAAAAATACATTCAAACTTGCAGTCCTTAATTATTCATTTAAGAATTTTGAGTCTTTATTTGAAGCTGGCAGCTCTAGTGTATATTATCCGCATCATTTTTAATGGGAATATTTGCACATTGAAATTTTTTATTAAATAAGCAAATAGAATTGTAGGCAATTCATTTTCCAATTACTTTATACCCATAGTAATGATGAGCCTACCTCTAGAACACATCAAGCTTCTAAAGATATCAAGCTTCATTAACATACCAATTGGCTTAGTTAAAGAAATTATTTCAAATAAGAGAAAATATCAAATGCCAATTTTGTCTTTTAGAGTGCATCAATTTCCCTCATCGATTTAGGCTGACAATAATACGCTGCGAGTTACATGCATTACCCCCAGTGTATAATACAACATTAAAAATACAAAACAGCGCATGTATAATTTATGAGAACGGGAATCACTGACATGGAAGCAGTTGTGACAATAACAGAAATCATATCAAAATAAAATGAGTACAGAACACATTGTTACTCATTAGGTTGTGGGTGGAAAATAAGAAAATACGGGGTACAGGAGAGGCAAAAGTAGAACTGAAGGGACTGAGAGAGAACTGCTGCTTCTATGTTTCCGTTATCACAACTATTAAAATGATATAAGTAGGACAAGTATACCTATCTATTCATGCTAAGATCTTATTAACTTTCCTTCCCAAAATATCACTGATACACGGTGTCTATCTACAGTACTACTTTGCGTGACCCAATTCCCGGTTGTTTGTTAAATCATGATTCTGGAAAACTACAAACGATGTCAACAAAAAGTAAATATCAGATATAACCCTTCACCGTTTTCAGACTATAAGTTGGGTGAATATTTTGAACATAAAAGCAAGTAGAAATGGAAAGTCATGACTACATGACCAATTAATGACAAATGCAACAAAATGCAACAATTTAGACAACTTAGAATTTTTTTAAATAATAATTTATTTTACACAGTTTACACTAATCTTTTAAACTATTGTTGGTGACCGCTAAAACCGCATTTTTAATTTGTTGAATTTAACATATTATGGTGGTTATTGATATTTAAATATATTAAAAGTATTATTCAAATTAGGTAGTGGAGATACGAATTTTTGATTTTCAAAGGATCAATTTAAAATAACTTTTATTGAAAGTAATAAAAGTTTTAGTAGAATGAGTTTATAGTCAGAGATAAGACGTAAGTGATTTGATATTTATAATATTATTCTAATAATTAATTGGCATATTTTCATTATTGCATTAATTGTTGGGGTTCATTACAAGTATATATTATATTGGGACCAAAGATAAATTGGCGAAAGCTTTAAACCGATCTTATATCGGAATATAACACACATACAGTGACGATGTTTTAGTTTATAGTGAGATTATATAAGTGAAAGTTTGACTAATTTTTAATTCCCTTCCACAAAACCACAAAACCTTATTCCTCAAAAATATTTGTCAAAAAATATAGTGGAAATGTGTAAAAAAATTTAACTACCATTTTATGTTGCAGCTAATTTTCCCGTTTTTGCTTCTTAACACTTACAAACACATTTTCTAACTGATCAATGTCTATCTTCATTTGTTATTCGGGAATAATGAGTCATTCTTCCTCACTCATAACCACTGCTATCCACCCCACATCCATTCCCGCAAAGTTTAATATTTTCATAATTAATTAAATTATTGAAATATTTTTTATTACATTTATTTTATGAGTTATATTATTTCTTTTTATAATTTATTATTTAAATTATTTATATAAATTTCTAAATCACACTGTTTATTTATTATTTTATTATTACTCTTTTTATTATTAATATATTTATTTTATAATTGCATATAATTAAAAGGTAAAGTTAAATTAAAATTAAAATTATATGTTATATATTTTTACTAAACGTATGACAAAGTATTATTATTTAATAGAGACATGTTACAAATTACAAATCAATTATTCTTTCTAATTAGTAAAAACCAATATGTAAAGAAAATTGAACCTGACAGAATGTATGTATTGTTCTGCTTGAAGCACATTTTTTATTAACACGCTTCAGTTCATTATGTATACAAATAAATATTTAATATCTTTGATTTGTAAATTATATTTAATAGTATATACTATAATTTAATTAGATAAATTATAAATATTAATCGCAATAACGCCATAATTAATTAACAATAATCTTAGCCATCGCATTCACCATATCATCTTTAAATCGCATTAAAATATCATATTATTTTTGCTACCTCAACTTGCAATATAATTGAAGCTCTATTAGTTATCCATATTTCAAACATACTCGCACAGATTATTTTAATTATATCGCTGCATTACTTAATTATTACGAAGACATTTAAATTAATTTTAATGTTATTTAAAACAGCTATAAGCTCGTTACAACACTATCATGCATGTCTTTATGATGTAATTATAAAGCAGAATTTACCTATATATAATTATCTTTGGTTTGTTGTATTGAATCCAGACGTCAACTAACTGTTAGTACCCGATAAAGCTGTCTGATATCATTAGTATCTCGGTTCTCGGATGATGTCTTATCGTATATCAAAGAATGAAAGATGAAATGATTTAGAGATGATGAAAGAATAATCACGAAATCAAAGTATAATTAGAGTTCTAAAATCAACGGATAGGACAGAAGAAACGATTTTTTGGTGCCTAATATAAATTATATATACATAGTTGTATTATGTTTAGAAATATATAATTCTATTTAAATATGCCAATTAATTCATAATTCATTCTTTTTCGCAGACAGAGTCAACCACTTTAGTATGAACTTCATGAACTACACAATAATGATGAAATTAATATTTTGTAGATGCGTAGAAATTACGCATTTTTGAGAACTTTCATCTTCGATTATCATATAATAGGATGTTTGTATAATATCCTTTCGAATTAAAAAAAAACTAAAATTCTGAAAATGTAATTCTTTCAAGACCGGCTTTTAAAGTAAGTGTGAATGGCTAATCCTACATTGATTAAACTTTTTGGAATACACAACGTATTACTCATTACTGCATTCGGATTTAATTTATTATAACAATATATAGCTATTGCATGCTCTGCAAACTACACCAACAAAAATAATTATATTTAGATAAAACCACCCTATAAAATCACAGTAAAGAAATTTTAACAGTTGAGATGCTATAGGGACGCATTCCAACATCTGTTAGTGAGATTGTCTTCACATTTCAATCAAGAGTAAATCAAATAGTAATTATCAATCCAGAGTGGTAAGTTTCGAGGTAATTCACAAAACACTAATTTAAAAATGAAGTATCTTTCAATGGGGGGAACTCGGACAACAAAGGGATAACTCGGACACTTCTTGCTTCATCCAATATCAGGGCTGTCATGGTTGCTTTCAGTATCAGGGCTGCCATGGTTGCTTTCAGTATCAGGGTTGCCATGGTTGCTTTCAGTATCAGGGTTGCCATGGTTGCTTTCAGTATCAGGGTTGTCATGGTTGCTTTCAGTATCAGGGTTGTGGCCTATAAAGTGATCTGAACCTCTCAGCAGCATTTTAACTTCTAATCCAAATGCTGCTGACATTGCCCGAGCCTTCGACATTGTCTTGGTTGAGCTGATCAAATGGAACAGAGGACAGGGAGAGGGAGAATAAGGGGGCCGGGCCGAGGTGCCGTGAAGGGGGGCGCTGACACAGACACAATCGTTGAAGCCATTGCGTCTACCAGTGGAGCCCGAACAATGCCAATAGTAGAAGATTATTTAAATTTTTGACTTAGAGGTCAATAGAGAAAATAATATACTTTTTAAAATCAATTATCAAATTATCAGTTTCTGAAAAGGATTATTCAAAAGCATTCCTCTCTTGATTTATGTCTTGCAAATCTGTTCACTATTCGATTTAAATTAATAATTTTGAGAAATGCCTTGGTGAATAAAGAACACTAGAAACAATTTCAATCTATCTCCTTTCATAGTGTTCCTTCTTGTTGAATCTATCTTCTGTCATAATGTTCCTTCTTGTTCAATCTATCTTCTGTCATGGTGTTCCTTCTTGTTCAATCTATCTTCTTTCATGGTGTTCTTTCTTGTTCAATCTATCTTCTTTCATGGTGTTCCTTCTTGTTCAATCTATCTTCTTTCATGGTGTTCCTTCTTGTTCAATCTATCTTCTTTCATGATGTTCCTTCTTGTTCAATCTATTTTCTTTCTTGTTGTTCCTTCTTGTTCAATCTATCTTCTTTCATAGTGTTCCTTCTTGTTGAATCTATCTTCTGTCATAATGTTCTTTCTTGTTCAATCTATCTTCTTTCATGACGTTCCTTCATGTTCAATCTTTCTTCTTTCATGATGTTCCTTCTTGTTCAATCTATCTTCTTTCATGGTGTTCCTTCTTGTTCCTCCTTGTTGAATTTAAAACTTCATTTCATCATATTCCGAATTTAAAACAGTTTTTTTTTAAATTGAAAGAACAATTTTCAAATATTTACAGAGTATATTTTTATGATTTAATCCTTAAATGTATAAAATCTGTCTTAAATAATATACTCTTTAATTTGCAAGTTTTACTTATAAAATTCGTGTTATACTATAGTACAGTATATTATGTCATTCACATTGCAAACAAATAATATTCTTACATATATATATTTTTAAACATATCACAAGGACTTTCCAATTGTTCACAAGCAATAATAGACATGTCATAATCACTGTGGTTTTAAATTGTGATTATTATATTATTCAAATTTCATTAATCGTGTGTAATTTTATAGGTGATTTCTTTGAATCGAATATTTTGATTTTCATATTGAATTTATACAAACAAACAAACTTTTATTTGATTCAATAGATAATGCTTTCCACAGTTGAAACCTTTTTGTATAATTTAAATTAAATATAATTGAAAATAATTGTAATCTCTATTTTAAATAAAAAACACCCGATTATTAGTCGCCATCTAAATAGTATAAATAATGTAAATCAAAATAGAACAAATGTAAAAAGATAAATATGGCATCGTGCCATTTCCAAAAAGAAGACAAATTAGGAAAGATTACATTTTTATGCGAATATTATCTATGTAATATATAAATATCAATCCACATTGACATTTTAAATACTTTTTGATAATTTAACGATTATATTGAATAAATAAATTGATAAAATTGTAACTGGTTTTTTTGTTTTAAAATTATCTAGATGTTTTAATTACAAAACTATTCAAACATATATGTACATTATTATTCAATCGATTACTCTACAAAGTTAACGTTGTCATATGCGTATAATTAAAACCTATTTTATTGTTTCAACCTCAACTTGTTGTATTATTAGACATTTAAAAAAAGTTCTTATTTAAAGTGATACCTATTCCCATCAAACTTTTTCAATATTTTATTTTTCTACGAATTACAAAAGTAGTAGGGAACATCTCTTTCTGCATAACCCCCCTCCCCCGCCCACGTTTTTTTTGTTGATGACTCACCCCTTCCTTCCCCCCAGTGACCTTGATGACTAATTTCTAAA
>JAUZND010004961.1:0-11434 GCA_034780555.1 Coelogynopora nodosa
ACCATTATCAGTTACTATTAGTTACCATTATCAGTTACTATTAGTTACCATTATCAGTTACTATTAGTTACCATTATCAGTTACTATTAGTTACCATTATAAGTTACTATTAGTTACCAGTTACTATTAGTTACCATTATCAGTTGCTATTAGTTAACATTATCAGTTACTATTAGTTACCATTATAAGTTACTATTAGTTACCATTATCAGTTACTATTAGTTAAAGTTATTAGTTACTATTAGTTAACATTATCAGTTACTATTAGTTACCATTAGTTACCATTATCAGTTACTGTTAGTTACCATTATCAGTTGCTATTAGTTACCATTATCAGTTGCTATTAGTTAACATTATCAGTTACTATTAGTTACCATTATCAGTTATTATTATCAGTTACTATTAGTTGCCATTATCAATTACTATTAGTTACCATTATCTGGACTTTGATGGACAACAACGTCCCGAACATGGCGTTCGGATACAAATTCTCCTACATAGAGGGGAACATTTTGCATGTTATTATAGTCATAATGGTAACCGATATTCTTTTACATTTAATATTAGAGAGAGAGAGAGAAAGAGAAGAGAGAAAAAAGTTTTAAACATATAAATATAACATTAATTACAAACAACAACAAGTTATATACGTTTTTTTACAAAACCTTATCACACATGCAATTGACACATTTATCGGAATTAAACAATCAATGCAACCTTTTTAAAATAAAATCAAATAAAATCTAACAGACTAAATATTTAAAAAAAATCAATTAACATGGACATGTCAGAAATAAAATCAATAAATAATTTCTCACCATTCACAAATACATCGTCTTCTTCAGAAGCGGGCAGAATACCTTTGTTACGATTGTTACCCTTATGATCTGACAAAATTGAAATCACATAACATAATAAGGTGGTGCACAGTCTGTGGAATGAACCAATGATAATGGTAATATATATATATCATTTGAGTTTCATTAACATACTTTTTCTATCCTTTTTCTTCTTTGGTTTTGGAGGAGGAGCCTTGGTAGGAATATGAAAACCTAAAGATGGATAAATGGCAATATTAATAAAATATTAAACCGCGAACACTATAATAAATCTATATATAAATAAATATAACAAGTAAAAACAACACTTAACCAACTGCGTAAATAGCATAAATAAATGTATTAGCAATAAATATAGCGCTAAAAAACGTCGACGATAAAACAAAAACTACCAATAAATAGTTATTATAAACAACAAAAATACACCTTACATACATTGTACTACTGACAAGTACTATAATAAATAAAAACATAATTTTATTGAAAAAAGCGTACAATAACAGCGAGGGAAGGCGGGGGAGGAATATAAACAACCACGGAGGAGTAAAGCGCAAGCGCAAGCGCAACACAAGCGCTAGATGAGCTAAAAACAAACACACAACTATATACGACACGGATGACCACCAACATCAACAGCCTAGTCTTATCACCTATAACAACTTGAAAAGTCGCTCCAAACACACTGCCAAGATGGCCGCTCTCGGCCTCGCAGACATATTCGCCCGAGTCGTTAAGCAGTCGGCCCGCATTCACCACCAACACCCTGCCGTTCATGCCTAACACGGTCGAGTTCCTTAGCAACGGGGTGCCGTCCTTGAACCAGTTGAAGCGAAGTAGGCCGCTGGTAGCGGTCCCCGAGAAGTGTGTGGAGGGGGGACGAGGGGGGGGTTGTTGACCCCCCAAGCCGGCCGAGGGAGGCACGGGGCACCAGAGTTCCAGCCGGCTTCCGGGTGGTGAGGTGTGTTCAGTCATGGGCCACCGCTTAATTGCTGCCGTGTGGTGGTGTGATGTGATTGGACACGAGACTCTCTTACTAATCATTCGATCGATATTGTCAGACTACGACGTGTGCTAGCTAGGAATAATCATCACGTCCGCATATAAAACAATTACTTCACTTGCGACATGTGTCATATATGGGGGTCTATTTATCGATCGATGAAATAATTTTAAAGAGATTACAAAAATAGTGATTTGAAGAATTACATGAACTTTCGTTTTATGTTAATAATTATAATATTTATTAACATTCGATAAAGACAAAGACAAATTGAGCAGCAGCCGATATTTTGACATTTTTTAGACTTTCGCATCATTATTATTTTTTAGATTGTTTTAAATTGTTATAAAAATTACATTTTCTGCTCAGATACAATTGTGAAATTTTTTGCATTACAATTATTTTTTCATAATATTTTAATAGTATATTTAATGAAATTTAAAGAAATTCTCTATAAAGGGGTAACAACATGCTAAAAGTAACTCCCTGCAATTGTCCAGAAATGGAATGTCCCAATTTAATCAAATCAGAGTAATAATTCCCAAAAGTTGTTTCTTCAATTTTTTTAAAAATTACAAAATAATCTATTTTGCAAATTTTATCCAGTCTTATAAAAAAGATTATATTATCGGATTACATTAAACCCACCAAAAAGATCCATGATATCTCTATTTTTTATCAAATATGCAGTGAAATGTTTTCTAGAATCTGTTAATGGAATTCAACTGTATAAACATGCTCCGACATGCGTCACAATCAAGATTGCAGATGGCAAGACTGCCAAATGTGATTTATGTCAACCTTCAATCAGAAGAGAGAGAAACGTATTATATTTCATAGCAACTACTTTGTGGAAATTAGAGGGATATATTTCTTAAACAGGATATTCTGCCCCCCCACACTAAAATTATATAATGCATCAATTAAATTAAAATAAGGACAATCGTTATTGGTGAAGAGTGATTGTTTCTTTTACAAACCCGAACTCAATAAAAAAAAATGTATTAGGAATTACATTTTACGTGAATTTGTTATAAATATTTTAAAATTTAATATATATTTTTTTTAATATAATTTATTATTATTATGCATGAAAACAAAAATCAAATATATAAATAAAATGTATATAATAAAAGTAAATTCATTTCTTATAATGGCTATGGCACAATTCGCCGGAAGTTCGTTAGACATCATCAAGTAAAATAATGTAACACGCACGGTATACAAACGCAGAGCGAGTTGACTTATATGATTCTTATCAAGTTCTAGGAAAACAACTAATTAAATACACATATAGAAAAAGTATATATATCTCACATATTATTTACATTAATAAAGAGTGAAAAGATTTATAAAACGACACCAGATAAGAGAGCACAAAAGGTTCCATTGCATTAGCATTTCTTGTCTTGACAATAATTAACTCGAGGTACGTACAGTAAGTTAGGTCTAAATAAATATTATCTCTCTATAAGAATGTGGAACTCAGTTCCGGCGAAATTATGTAGCAACTGTTACAATACGTTAATTGCACTGCACTAGATGTGACATTATCATTTGTTTTGTATCACTATAAGGGAACTACAACGCAAATTTCTTAAGTTACCAACGCTATACGACTGAAAAGCAAACACGGTACAGGTTCAGTTATTAGGAATCATGCAGCAAAAGACCAACACATAGTTCCCCATCCCGTCATATTTCGACAGATGAGCGTCCGCTTTATACTCAGATACTCAACTACGTAAACATTCAATTAATATTGATTGATTAAGGAAGCATTAAAATAAACATGGACGCCAAATGTCTGCTCAAATGACCATTTCGTCTATCTAGTGTCTCCTTGCTATCCTTATTTAAATATATGGTTACAAAATATTGTATACCGATGAATTAAATAAGCTGAAATAATAACAAAAAATTATAAAACGCTGTAGAACTAAACTGGGTTAAACGGAATTTAACAAAATTTGAACATTGTCTGAAAACAAAAACGACGAAAACGTTTACCTACAATATCTTTATCATTGGCAACACGAGGGGGAAAATATTACAGAACAATTAATCAATTCAATATAATATATTAATTCATTATATATATATATATATTTAAGTCATCTGTATTTATCATACTTCTAACTAGCACTCTAAATGTACGTCAAGCTAAATCAATAAAATATATTCATCGGCATATTTTGTGATATTTTGAGCTTTGAATAGATTTCACCTTAATTTCTTCCAACATATTAAAAGTATAAACACCTATAAAACTATGCCGCTTATTAATTGGCTACATTTATTGTACGCATTTCTCAAATAGCAAAATAAATTGCACTTTGAAAGCTCTATCAATTTTTTTATAAATGTTCACTTCAATAAATATTCCTATAAACCATTCAAGGTACAGTTTTATAGTAATATTTACATATTAATTTAATGACAAATCTACATTATATATTTTACAAAACAAATTTGTTTAAGTCAAATTATCAAAACGTAAATGCTATACACAATAAATAAACATAGGATAGCTAGCCCATCTACCCATACCACAGTTAAACATATCTGCGACCCGGAATCCACCTTCCTCATACTACTATGGGCAGCAAGAAACAACGAAAACGAAACGACATCCGCTTACGTTTGGTGACAATCTGATCGACCTTGAGGCTGAGGGTGGCCTGAGCAGTCACCCATTCGTCCCGATTCTGAGCCACACACTGGTACACGCCAAGATCTGTCCGTCTGACTCGCGGGATGTGCAGTGAGTTGTCTGCAAGATGAGAGGAATGATTGGTGTTGTGGTCGGAGTGGTTTGTCCCCTTAATTAGTTGTTAGGTCAGACAATGAACGCACAATTACATCCCCGATTGAAACCATTTTTTGATATCCTTTTACCTGGCCAGTAACGAGTTTACAACTTCTTTTTGTAAGCTATACAAGATTGCTATCAAATTAGTTGACTCATTTTTTGGATAATCTAAATAGGATTTGCTACTTGCTCGTTAACGGACACACGGATTAATGTGTAATGTTAAAATTTTCATATTATGATGGACCTATTAGATAAAGAAATACGATTAATTAAACAAATCTATTGAATGCGCCATAGTTTGAATTCATCACAGAACTTATTCGCAGTAATTTCAATAGCAGAACCAGACAAATCACATATTATATTACAATATAAATAATAAATTATATAAACAAAGTATGTTAGTAATAAATAGTTATTCAATATATTAATTAACTTTACACATTTCTTCATTCATGTCCACTGTTTTACCTTCCCTCACACCCACCCCGCTAGGTCTCTACATTAAATATACATATTATTATAATCAAAGTAGTCAAATATTAGTGTGAGGATCATGTCACGTGGACTGATTATAATATATTATAAATAGTTTTGATACACAAAAAGATTCACTATCAACATTCCTATATATTTCATGTTGATGTCAACTTCGCAGTTACATTATAGAGATGATTAAACTTGCCAATGTGTTGCTACATTAAGCTAAAATAGTCGACTCGATACCAGATGCGGTTGCAAGAACAACAATCCTCTTCAAGGCCAACTTTTCACTCAACATAAGGTACACGCTACCTTGAAAAATATAATCGTTAGTGTCAGTATATTATAATATGTAAATATGAAAATGTTAAACAGTTATATTTAGACATCTACTCAATTATAGAATATACATTCCAAGCATTCTGCTGTAATCAAATCAAACTGTACTGACTGTACTGATAGTTAGACAAACGAATCGAACTGCAAACAAGAAGTGTGGCATAAATTAATTATCACACAAAAGTCGATTTTATGTATGAGACGCGTGGATCACAATTATTGATCCAGGTAAATAGATATCAAGACGCATAAATTGGATACAGCACTAAATGTAGTGTATCACTTAGTTAACCTGGCCAGTGTGTCAGCCAGCGGTCCAGAGTATGAGTTAGATAATGCCAATTTGCCGACATAAATTACAATATTAAGTAATGGTTAATAAAGAGAACATCGCACGACATGGTAATCGAAGTCACCAGATATAAGGCCAGTCATCTATTGTACATTACATTACATTACATTACAAAGAGGGACATCAGGATGTTAAGAAGACGATATTGACATTTCGAACTACACAAGGTTAAGAGAGAACCTCCACTCAGTACCGAAACAAGAACAGGAGTGATCTATTTAATTCATTAGGCTCAACGTGGGTTCCACCGAAAATGTTGTACTTCGTAATAGCAAAATAAATAATGTTTTTAAACTTTCGCTTTCAGTCATTCAGTGTTGATCATCATTAATATAGATGTTTATGTTTTCTGATTATACTTTTCGTGATATTTCATTGATTAGTGTCGCTTTAGATATCGATCATGAAAGTATAGAGCAACCATACTGCCCAATATTTTTGCATAAATTGATTTAATTATATTATTCTTTGTTATCGAGTTAAGAATGAATAATAAGTTGTATGTTATAAGTTATGAACTGAATAATTTTATGTTTCACTTGTTTTTGATCTAGCAATATTGGGAGAACATCTTACATTGTCTCCGAAAATTGATATAATATGACAGTTTATTCCATTGATAGTTAGTTACCTTGTAAAGGCAAGATAAAGAAAATGTTCCATGCTTAATGTTATACTTCAAACATGTTCCATATTTAAATCAAAACATATCTAACATAAATCAAATATTCAATAAATTAAGTAGACACTATTTTTTAAATTCAATATTTAACATAAATGAAGCAAGCAATTAATGTAGAGAGAAAAAACCTACTAACAAAAATTAAATCCAAGTGAAAAATTCGATATATTTTCGGTATAAAAAATCGATATAATTAATAACAAAAAATATTCTAAACGTATATAGGTCCAGATATTTTCATAAAACGTTCATCTTAATCGACATTATGCATGACGACTCTCACTGACCAAGATCTGCGAAATTACTTCTATATATCTGGGTTCAGGGTTGAAAGGAACCTGCAACATCACGTATGGTCACGATCTACTCACGTACAAATCAATACATGACACTTAGAATAGATACAAAGTAACGTAGACACTACGCATGCTTAAAAAGAAAAGACCTACAAAAGGGACGAGGACCGACAGTACCATTCGGCCCCAATACATCTAACTATACACTGTGACACACACCATTTAAGTTCTAATCTTACATAGTCTTGTAAGGAACTAAAGCAGCTTCATATCAACATAGGATACCATCTTAGTGCTGCGGTGAAATTTCTTATAAAATATTTCTATCTTGTCATGTGTGAAACTAAGTGACAAAAAAACAATTTATCCCAAATTTATGTTTCCAAACGACAATTTAAATATTTTCGCTTTTTTAATAGGTTTGTATTTTAATTAATATTATATGTGCCTTACATAAATTTTGTCATGTTATAAAATCGTAAAAAGTTTCAGCTTTCTTAATGAAGTTCATCCTCTGTCGTTTCAAATAAAATACATGAAAGAATCACAGTAACAAGTCAGCCAGGAATTAACTCATATTAACTTTAGAGGGGATTACTTGACATGGTGAAATACATGCAACACGAAACCACTGTGTTAAAATGTTTATTTCAAGCTTATTATTAAAATATCATATTTACCATAGAAGGTTCGACCCATCTAATACGCGCCTACATACTACTGCTACTATGTTGGCAAGTAAGTAGTAAGCACTAAAAATAGGAACGAAAATCATAGCAACCATTATTAGTAACTAGGCTACGACTAGGCTACCACTGGAGTGTTAGCATCACTAGAGGGCCACAAAAGAAAGGAAATAGAAATATGAAGGACTACGAGACAGTGTATGCTCCAACAATTGGGACATTTCATTCAAATCATAAGAAACAGTATACGGTCCGTGAAAACGGATCGTTCATCGGGTTTGTGCACGGGTCTGGTTATGCAGTGTTTCTCATTAATTATTTATGTATTGGACGATAAAATAGAGCTTTTGTAAACTTCTCATATCTGCATTGTGTAATCGTAAATAGGGTCACGTGATAGATGTGTTGTCACTGTATTACACTGACCTTGAATAAAATTGATAAATTAAAAACACCCAAACACGTAGAGTAGTCACCTGTGCACAAAACCGATGAGTCACTATGACGTCACAAACAAGTCAGCCTATAGGAGTAGAGGAGACAGATTGCTGAGCAACTGTAGGTTGACACTATAATCACAAGGGGCGGAGGAGGAGTGGGAGGGCAGGTTGGATGCATCAGACTGATACTCACAGTTAGGCAAGCTATAGTTGGTGTTTTCTGGTGGACATTGTGGGGATGGATGGATGGGGTACGCAGCGCACAAGGAGGGACGCAGGGACAGGAGAGGAAAAGAGGAAAGAAAACAAGGAACAAAACTTGAGAAAACATTGCATCAAATTCGGGGAAGGCTTTTTGTGTGTGTGCTACGTATACAAATTATTATTAATGAGAAATGGGTTCAAATAGACTGACTGGTTTACCTGGCTTTTAAATTTTCGATTTATAAAATTTGTATATCTAAATTTATAGTTGTATTAAAAAATAAAAATATAAATTCGATTATAAGAATGTTATGTTTCTATGTTTCTTTGGTTATACACTAAAATGATTAAATATAATAATTATTTAGTTGGCAGACTGTATCATACAATTACAGTTTTGTAATAATATTTAATAATATAAATTTATATAAATTAATAATTACAAAAACTTGTGTAAATTATAAAAAATGATTTTAAATGAATTCATTTGAAAAAGTCAGATAAATATCATTATTACTTTTAATATTACATATAATGTATATTTAAACGTTTTCCATATAAAACATATAATGCTTCGCTATTAAATTGTAAGTTTTAAATCAGTCAAAAAATAATCCCCACCAAAACATTGTTATTATCAAGTGATAAATTCCCATATTATGCGGCATAGCTCGGGATAGGAAATGGGTCATTCAAACACTATTGACTAAAGAACTACGTACGAGGTTGCAAACCAGTACTGATAAATGTATGCGGATTAGTTCGCTAGCCTAATATTAGTAGCAAAGGGTGAACGCTATTGTTTTCCGGCATACCAACCCTAAAACAATGCGTCACAATTTAGGTCATTTACTATATTTATTTTTAGGATAAGTAGTAAAGGAATTGTCCACACAGTATCACTACCTATAAAACAGAGCCCCCCATTCTCACATATTTCCCAATAATTAGATAATATTCTCCTTTATACATAATCGATAATTGAATAGGTATTTATTATTAATAAATGTATCGTATGACAGCAGTAACACTAGTCTACGTTTGTTTGGGGTAAATATTAAAATCATGTCACTATAATTACTTTTGTATTTTAAAACTATGACATGTACTATGTTCTTAACATTTAATGTTACTCAAATAAATTCGCTTTTAATATATCACCTCTACATATTATAGACAATACTATTTAGTCACGAATATGAATTTAACATATTAAAATATAGGCAATTTAAATAATACAGAGTAAAACAAGTTTAAAAATCAATTATCAATATTTTACTTTGAGACAAAAACTATAAAAAATCAGATATATTATAATATAGACACCATTTGAACGCGCGCCTTAATAATTAGTGTAGCATTAAAATATTACATTATGTTATATTATACGCATCATACACAATTTCAATAAGGAGTGTTGGATGTTATTATACAAAAAATCAATTTCATGGGGTGCACACGTCCCACTACCAAAAATGTAGCTGCCTCAACTACCATCTTCTACTATTCACTTTAACCGTTCATTACAGTCAACAAGAAAACGGAGGAAACGGGGGTGGGGTGGGGGGTACAAGGAGACAAGTGCAGCTGCACTAACCATCTGAATAAGTGTTTGCCACACGACCATTGAAGTACCATCTGGGCGGGACTTTGGGATCGGAACTTGTGCAGGTGAATCGCGCCTCCTGATTCAACTGGGTCAACCGTATGTCGCTGGGACCCTGTTCAATGCGGAGACGTTCTGGAAGGAGGAAGAGAGGAACATGAGCAAAGCGGACTTAGTGAGTCTGTAGTTACGTTTGCTGTGTTGGGATGTAACGAAACTAAATAATTGCAAAGACTAGTTTTCATACAAAGTTCAAGACATACAATAAACTAGTATATAAATGAAATGGTTGGCCTCAATTAAAATGAATCATGCAGGCAAATAATAAACGGAACTTTTTAATACTTTATCAAAGACAAATAAAGATTCAAAGAGAAAATGTAAAACCTTAAATATTTTAATTTAAAAAATATGTCAATATTCATAAATTAAGAAAAAAACTATTTAAACAGTTTCAATATTTAAAAATAGTAAAAATGACAACTTAGAGTGACAACTTAAATGACAAATTAAAAATATATAAATTTTCAATTTTCAAAAGATATAATAAACTTAACTTTTTTTGAAACATATCTCCAAAATGTTTGAAAATATAACTAAGGTTCAAGATTTTCCTAGACCATTGTCATAAATTACCCCAAATTATAAATAACCCTTATCTCTATAAAATGACTCACTGGTTCTATATAAAACAAATAAATATAGAACGATACGAACAGAGAGCAGTAAACTGTCATCTTGACAATATGGACAATTTGTTCTCCAAGGTCACAAATTAAAAGCTTCCTCTGTTTCACTATTTGCCATTCTTAGTCTTTCTCGGTGATCCTTTGCAAATATTTGATTACAACGTTAGTGAGTCGCTTCTACCCAAATTTTGTCAGCAGTTCGTTCTTTATTTGTCAGTTCGATCAGTCCAACTCATTTATCGTCTCGCATTATCAATCGTCACATCTTAAATTGTAGTTTAAATACAACACTGCAGCATTTTTCGTTCGAAATATTCTTTCGATTTAATCGGTCATACAATTTAATCCAGGAATAGAAATAAAAATAACAAATTAAATCTATTTATTTATCATATTCAACAGACACGCGGTGACTTCTACATTAGCAGCATAACATACAATAAATCAAACATCGTTATTCTTACTATATTAGTAATGAATGCGAGTTTAAAATTCTGAAATATAATCTTCTGTGTGTTGTATACATAACCCCTTAGTATAGATTATTTACCTTAAGCAAACCACCCAATGCAATAGGTCGCATGGCTAACACTAAATATTTGTTTTAATTTTTTACTTATATACCGGTGCCTGCCTATATCTAATTATTCTGTCCACTCAATATAAATATTAATAGAAATAAATAGAAAACACTGTCTATTGAAGAATGATAAAGAACTCTTTAAGCTTATACATTTGATTTAGTGATCTCTAAAAAAACAGTCCCTACACCTAATATAAATATCGATTGGAAATGACGTCATCACTTCAGTTCAGTTAGTGAAGACAGAGATAAGCTTCAAAGCTGTTGACGACGGAAGACCACTTACTTTTGACTTTAAGAATGGCATCCGTGGAGACATCACGCTGACCAGAGGTACAGGCGTAGGTCCCTTCGTCCCGTGGCTGAACGTTCCAGATGGTGACCGTGCCTGGCGGGGGGGGGGGGGGGGGGGGGGTCGCG
>JAUZND010004962.1:0-11432 GCA_034780555.1 Coelogynopora nodosa
CCAGTTTTATTCCATATTTATCCAGTTTATTGCATTTTTATATTTATACATGACATTATGGGTATATCACTATGCTTATATACTATTTTAATTATAAGTGCATTTTTATATTTATACGATATATACGATATATCACTATGCTTTTATACTATTTTTATTATTAAAATAAGCTGTTACTTTATTTATAAGTCGAATTGGGAAAACTATCATATAAAGTTATTATATATAAAGGTATGGTTAGATACGATCTATTTAAATGATGGGAAACGATTAGTTAACATGGAAGAGTAGACGGAAATCGGTTGAAATCACCTGTTAAAATAACTCCTGCATTAGGGTGGTCAACAAATAATTGGTCGACCTATGAAACAAGAAAGTTTCTAAGAAGACGGTGGTCGTAATATTGTACTTATACATAGTTTAAATATATGATAAATCAACAAATATGCTTTATGTAGTTTAAACAAATATTATCAAACAAAACATAACATCATCAAAATGTCCATCATTCTTATTCATTCACAATACATTCACAATTCTGAGCAGGTAGCTCATTGGTAGCTCCATAAAATCCTAGAAACGCATTTGATAGGGATAGGCTACTATATTTTATAATCAGAAATGAATAATATTTCAAAGAATGCAATCCAAACAACATTGCTTACGCTATTTGGAAATAAGGTAAAACTGTTCTTTTCTATTAGATATTAACATTTCATCATTTATAACATTGTCAAACGTGGCTTATTCTTAGTTGCAACTACGACTGAACATACATTTATCTAAAAATAGTCTACTTATTAGCAATTGTAAAAGTTATCAACAATACCGGAATTTTATTATTAAGAAATGTCAATCCTGCAAAAAAAAAATATCGTGTGGACATTAATTGCATTGGTTGGATTTTCAATAGGCCTCTATTTTTTCCGGATCCGTTCGCCACAAAATATCATCGCTATGTCAAATACTGAATTTGCAGATACATCAATAACACATTCAGTAATAAATTGGACAGAACATTATTACAAGACTATAACTAAAAATACAATTCAATGTGAGTCAACAAAACGGATTGGCGGTTCTAGTGACGGTGGATGGGATGTTTGTTTATCAGATAAATATCAGCTGAAATCCCCCTGCATCGTCTATTCGTTTGGAGTGAACAATATCTGGAATTTCGACGAACAACTGGTCAAGGATTACAAGTGTGAAGTCTATGCATTTGATCCTTCAATGCCTCCGATAAAGAATAATACACGCATACCGAATTTGTGGTTCTACTCCATTGGTCTATCTGGAGAGGATCAGGTCAATAACCAAGGCTGGAAACTTCAAAAGTTTTCTACATTTCTGAAACAATTTAATCACAACAAATCGACTATTGATATCCTTAAAATAGACATTGAATACGATGAATGGGAAAGTTTGACTCAAATGGTTCGCGATGGTTCCATTTCTCGAGTCAAGCAGCTACTGATTGAGACCCATACGAAATTAAAAACAGTAACAGATAATGATTATATGTATTATTTGAAAATTTGGAAACTTTTGCTCGATGCTGGGTTTAAACAATGGAAGAGCCATTTAAATCCTGCTGGATATTTTAAAGACCCTAGGAGTGAGCGCCGGATAAGTTGCTGTTATGAACATTTTTTTCTTAATACAAAATTTTGAATATAATATTATGATATGTTATGGAAAGCCTTACTTATATACATCAGCGCTTGGAACTGCCATTTATGTTTTATTCGTGTAATATTGTATTCATGCATCCACATAAAAATAATTTAGGATTAAGTTTAAAAACTTTGCACTTAGCCTATACTTACAGAACGTTTCTTCAAAATCCATTAATAATTTTTTTTTTATCTGATATAAAGTTAATTTTCAAGACAAAACAGTTAATTATAAGACTTTTCCGAAGTAGGGTCTCTCTTATACCTGCTCTTATTTAATTATTTATAAAAAAATAAAATATTACACCTCTTTTAAAAACAGCAAAATCACATTTTCATAGCTTATATAAATTTCACAGAACAAAAACGAGGTGTAATAGTATACTATTGCATCAGACTATTCAACTTTATTCTAGATACGTTTTTCATTTGACTATGTTAATACATTACATGTATTTAAGTATTGCGTAAAGTAACACATTTTATGAAAATATTTCATGAATACAGAATGCATAATTTTAGTATCAATAGCTTGTAATGAATTTTCATGATGAATGTCTGTTTATGCTAACATTTTTGTCATTGTTACCCAATTATAGATGTTGTATTATCCAGTAGCACAATTTTATTTGTTTAGTACTAAATTGCAAACAATTATTAGTACAGAACGAAAATTTTGAAACATTAAAAAATATAAAATAATATATTTATTTGTTTCTGTCCGTTTTATATAATACATATTTCTTTCTAACATTCAGTATACTATATATATATATATAATATATTTGTCGATGTAGTTGTGTTTATTTTTCTTATGTTTATTCTAAACAAAATATATTATAGTTGTTCTGTAATATTTTTTTTGTATTTAGTTAGATGAAGCTACAGAAAGTCTCCCCATTACATTACATTACAATACCACAATAATGTAAACCTACATAAATATAAAATGTTACATTAACAAACATGTCCCTTAATCTTAATACCAAAGTATTGATCAATGATTTTATGTATTGTTATGAACAGAAAGTGGTGTCTCAGATAACAATTATAGGTTGGTGAAGAAAATGCTAATTTTCTGTGATTTGCAATTACGCTTGGGATAATTGTGACAGTTACATGGTATAATTGGAACAATTACAAGATATCTGAGATTGTAGGAATAATTGCAGATTCGTGCTATCTAAAACTGTCCTATATATATAGATATAGGGGTGCCTGTTCTCGGGTTAGACAGAAGAATACTTTCCAGATGTGTTGTGATGTTGAAATATCAAAGTTTGATATTGTATGTATTGAAAGTAAATATGCATGTTTTATTAAATTCACTTATCGTATGCTAACATATATGCAAACGATATACGTAAAACAAATGAATCGTAACCTGTTTATATCATGTCTATAGTTTCAGAATGTACAAAAATCAAATATATACTGAAATGAGGAATAATTAAATAATTAATAAAATTAAATTCCAACAATATACAGATAATAATAGAAAAATATTGCATGACAATATTCTCCTCCACAATGTAAGTATAATTAATTTCTTTAAAATTTGAAAATATATATTTATATACATATTGTCGTATAAGTATTATTGAACAACGCAGATAATATCTTCATTTTGAAAACGTATTTAATGGTTTTTATTGATTAAAAAACCAAACATTTCTGAAAAATAAACTGATGTAATTAATCACGCGGGCAACACAATTTTATTTTTTATTTTAAAGATGCGAAACAGTTCTAATTTATAACTATACTTTGATAATTTCTTGAATAAATCTTATAACAATTGTCATAAATATTCTGAATACAGTTATTGAACACTGCACGATTTAAGATTATTATCATGCATACGTGTAGTTTGCTTAGTAAGTCATTATATTTTCATCTTTGCAGGATGGATTATTTGCACATTTCTTAACTTATTAAGGCTACAATACTATTTTCTATACTTTTCATTATATCAGCCTGACTGCACACTTTGCTAAGCTTTTTAGTAGTCTACACAATTTTGCAGTTAGCTTTTTTCACCTGATTTTGCAAACTAATATTCATCAGGATTTGATATTAATTTAAAATGAATAAGTATGACTCAGAACTGTTCTTTGAAAATAAATACAGAACATTTTATTTTTTTATTTTATATCCGTGCAGAAATTGACATAATTTAAGGAAATGTTCAATTCAATTGAATTTATTAAGTTCTATAGAATATATCGATATTTAAAATGTGTGTTCCGTAACCAGTACCCTTGGAGCCTATCGAACTTACGGATCTTAACCCCATCACATTATAACGCAATCTTTGAATTAGTGCCTACCTTCTTAAAAATCCGCCAATTAATATTATTGAAACTTTAGAATAGTTTTGTTTGTAATACATTGAATAAATAAAAATATTATGAATATTATGAATATTATGAATATTATGAATATTATGAATATTTTGAATATTATGAATATTATGAATATTATGAATATTATGAATATTATTAATATTACGAATATTATGAATATTATGAACATTATGAATATTATGAATATTATGAATATTATGAATATTATGAATATTATGAATATTTTGAATATTATGAATATTTTAAATATTAAGAATATTTTAAATATTTTGAACATTATGAATATTTTAAATATTATAAATATTTTGAATATTATGAATATTTGGAATATAATGAATATTTTGAATATTATGAATATTTTGAATATTTTGAATATTATGAATATTATGAATATTTTGAATTTTATGAATATTTTAAATATTATAAATATTTTGAATAGGCTATTATGAATATTTTGAAGTATGTCTACATGTACAACTATAGGCATTAAATATTAAAAGTGAAATCTAATTAATTAGCAAAATATTCGATGCAAAAAAATCTATTTTACTGTCGCCGTGTCTGACTCTCTATCTGTCCGCCTTTCAGATGACTTTTTTATTTTAGTTGTTTTTCGATTCTTATATAAGAAATTTCAATTTGTCAATTGTTTAAACGTTTTTAAAATATCCAACTTCTGCCTGTTTCTCATTTGTTTTAAAAATATACTTTTACTAGAGAAACAAGTAAAAAATGTATATTTATAAAAATAATTAAATATGTATTGTATAGTTAATTAACTACCATCTTTTATTCAAATTAATATATTGGTAGGCATGAACTAAACTATACGTATAATATTTATTTTGACTGCCAAAAATCCGAAAAACGTCTGTGAATCATCTCGCAAAGTTAAAAATTAAAATGTATTTCTTCAAATAAGTTATGGATAATACGCTTCAGTATGAATATAAAAACGAAGCTAAATAAGTCAGTCCGGAACATCTAAGTTAGTTAACTTTGAAAGATACTGAAAGGATGTTACCTAACCCTAACCCTAATACATATAGACCTACCTCAAAATATTTAGGTTATTTTTGAGAATTATTATTTACTACCTAGTAGTTTTTGTTTGGAAAAAATTGAAGTTTTTAAGTTACATATATAAATTTTAATAAAAATAATTAAATATAAATACTTTAAAGTGAACTTCTAACAGTAAATATTAACGACAAAAATTATGATATATTGTTCTATATTAAAGTATATCCAGTAAAGAGAAATCAGTAGAGCATTGAATAATTTTAACCAAAAAAGATATACAAATATATTCTCCCGATCTCTCGCAAATTGGCAAGTCTATTGTATGTATTTACTTGAAGTATTGTATAAGGATCATTACACCAAATAGAAACATATGTTGTAGACAGGCCACTATAGGGTAGAATTTCAATTTAGGTATATTTTGAATAATTAAATCGATTTTTGCTATTTTTTATATGTTCTGAACTATGAGTAAAAACAATGTGTAATTTGTAACTAATAAAAAAAAATTCGTTTCACAAAAAATAGAAAACATGATTACAAAATAAAAATCTTTTTATCTCACTTACTTGTTTTTAGAAAGTCTAAATACAATATAATTGTTTTATTTTAAGTCATAGAGAAATTTTATTTAAAAGTTATAAAAAAAACTATATGGCACCATTTTTTGACAATTATTAACATTTAAAATAATTTAGGTGGTCCCGCGATACTCCGAAATGTTAATTTACGCTATACGATATGTAATTTAACTTTTCTAAATTTATATATATATATATTTAACTATAATTATAACACAATCTAATCATTTTATTTGTAACATATGTCTTTCAATATATTACGGTACGGTAGTCTATCATTTCTTGCCACAAAAATATATGAATCAATGCGTGTGTGTATGAGAATCGATGCATATTGTAAGCGTCTTTGTATTGCAGTGTATCTATGGGCAACAGCAAATGCAAGCCACTTCTCCTTTGTTCAGAGCTTCCCAATATTTTATTTCCACATTATAATGTGGACATTTTCGGTCGATTATTCCATTCCCATCTTATACAACGTACAATTAGTAGCTAAGCACAAGCATCAGCTGCAATTATTGTCATCGTAACATTGTAATAAAGGTATACAAAAGATAAACTGCATAGCGTTACTCATCAAACAGCTGTCGCTATGGAAACAAAAAGTGTTCATGTTAATCATACCAAAACGATTATTGAGTAAGTTATTTAAGTTCATTTCTATACTGATTCTTCTATTAAGGTAAATCAATTGATAATGCATTATGTTGCTAAGCAACCGCAACTACTGATGTTTCCTTCTTTTAATCTCTCTTATTATACTCTGACTGAGTCTCGGGTAACTTGGTCGATAATATCATTCCAATTTAATTTATGTAATCATATATATTACGCAGCTATACGCAGTTATAGACTTCATGACAATTTTTTAGAATGTATCAAGCATATATCTAAAGAAAGGGATCATAATTAGATATCTCTAAAACGACGGTATAAATTTATAAGGCAATTATTTTCATTTTAAAGAAAATGTATCATTTTATAATACTATAAAAGTTGATATTACTAAATATACATTTTATAATACATATTCTTTTAGGCTTATATTTATATATATTTTAATATTTAAATAAATATTATATATGGAAGAATGTTAATAATTTAATTTCCAATATATTATTAATATTGATTTCAAATTAATGTTTTCTTGTACCCATGCTATACCGGCGCACCTGACAAAGATTGTATTTATAATATTAGATATATTCAATGAAAATCGATGAAAATAAAATACTAAGTGGAATATTAAGTAATTAGATAATGTAAATAAGTGACAGATTTAGGTTCATATTCATGGATTTAGATTCATAGAATGTATGAGTCGCGAATCATATATTGTATAATGATATATGTCCATCAGACATAAACTTAGGATTTGTTTTACATATGCAGTAAATTAAATAATTTTCTATCGTATATTAAACAAAAAATTACATGTAAAAGTATAGAAAGTTTTTGCATGACGCCGAAATTTGGTCACATATAATAGACAACTATGAGTTTTTGTATGTACTGGTAAGTTTGGAGTATTTGAATTATAAATTTATTACATTTAAACTTCCGTGTTTATTATTTTATAAACAATTTTGTTTCAGACGTTTTTTCAAATATATCCTTTTTTATTGTTACTTTACACTAACTGATGCAAAACTTCTGTTTTTAAATAAGACCAATTGTGTGAATGAACTTTTAGAGGTTTATTTGACCTTATATCCTGTAATATTTCAGAATTTTTTAAGGCAATTTTATAATAAAAATAATTGGAAAATTGGAGAAAAAAACGTTTTTAGCCACGCTTGTGGGTATACTACATTTTATTAAATGACTGGAGTGTACCTCAGATGAGTCCTGGGTCAATAAAAATGTCAATATCTAAATTATAATATTGAAGCACCACCTACTT
This sequence comes from Coelogynopora nodosa, assembly GCA_034780555.1. NCBI lineage: Eukaryota > Metazoa > Platyhelminthes > Proseriata > Coelogynoporidae > Coelogynopora > Coelogynopora nodosa. The sequence goes on from JAUZND010004962.1 coordinate 7,550, forward strand.
GTAAACCCAACTCTCTAATTATTTATAACCTTTAGTTAATTATATAAAATATGCAATATTAATAACTTATATATTTTGTATTTACATACTGAAATCACAATCCACAGATAAAAAACAAAAAACGAATGTAAGTGAGTATATCTTCCATATTTTTTAGTTGTAACTTAAATCCGGAGGACAAATCTGAAGGAAATTTAACTTAGTTTTCAAGGTCGTCATGCAAAAGTATCTAAATTTTAAAAAAAATTAAATAATCAAATTAATTAATAAAAACAAATGTTATGGATTTTAGAATGTCGATAAAAACGGTCAAAATACGTATGCATTCAAATTCATTCTGAAATATATACAAATAAAAGAATTATAACTAATTTTAAGTAATTATTACATTCATTAAATTAAAATGGTTTGTTTAACTATGTTACTTGTTTTAATACTAGTTATTTATTCCTCCGGTTTTTCCTCCGCATTTAAGTGAAAAGAAATATTTTTTGGCATATTGGTATTACCCTATGTTTATATTATTATATTAAATTATATTTTCGAAATAATTGATTGGCATTTCTTCTAATAATTATCTTGCAATATATTGAGCTCTACGACATCATATGATTAAACCATGCATTTATCTCCTAAGCATTTATTTATACTGATTTAAATAGGGTTAAAATATGTTCTTGATTCTATTTATGTATATTATAGATTCTGACTGTCACTATAAGTGAATACTTATAAGGAAACAAGATTTGCTAAAGTAAATTATTGTGCATGAGTTATTGTAAATGTTAAAACAATTGTCCATTTAGATTAACTATTGTATAATAACATTTATTTATTAAATCATTTCTGTTTTATTCTGTTACTTATTCTGTTACTAAACAGAGATTTGTTCCTATTCAATTAGGTATTATACACTGTATTATGAAATTAATGTAATTGTATCTCTTATAGTAGGCCTATCTAAGTAATAAACGGGATATATAAACGAATTCATAGAATAAATATTTATTTACATTTAGTTTTTTCTATTTAACTATAATTTTTACTATTTTATTACTGATGTGTCCACCTTTACGGCCCATCTTAGCCAATGTCTATATACAGTATATATTATGATATCCTAATAACATAATGATACACCTGTTTGGAGCTGCCTCTATTACGAGTCAGCTGTCTCCCTATAACAAACGTCGAACTTTAATTTTTTTTAAATAAAATTAAACTGTTCAATATGTATTTTCACTTTTATTAAACTATCATTTTAATTATAATTAGTATCATATTTTATATTAGTATCACTTCTCGATACTACTTCATGACTTTAATAGTCTGAGAGGAAAATAAGCAACGGTGTAGATATTATAAAATAATAAAAAGTTACTGAAATCTAGTCTATAATATAGTATAACATGAAATATGAAATTGTACCATAAAATTTCTACTCTCTTCGTTTATTGCAACCATCATAATAGTTAGAACAATAAAAATATACAAATATAAGCACACAATAAATGTAGAAGGATTTGTTACGTATGCTGCAAAAAGCATCTAATTTAGGAGTTCTAAAGGCCTATACCTACCAAGGGCGACGCGACAAAAAAAAGGATAGAGCGCCGCGCGGCGAAAAATTAATTTCAGGAACATGACACGAGAACATGACACGAGGACATACCACGCACTATTATGGCTCTATGGAGATATGTCTATCTATATGAGCAGACCACGCACTGTGTGTGTTTAACCACTCCAGTCCCGCGTCATGCACAGATGACATAAATATATTTTAATCGCGCATATCGAAATTGTTTTATTGGATCGGATTTTTATGGGGTTGGGGGTTATTATTTGTTCATGACAAATACTTAAAGTCTGTCATACCAAGATTACCTCTCTCACTTTTCCCTGTATGTGCAGGAACGTGTGTGTATGAATCATATATCATCAGTTATTACAGTATTTATATTGAAATATTAATTTCGTCGCGCGGCGTCGCATAAAAAGTTGAATAATTTTAACTTCAGTTTCGTCGAGTCGCATTCAGTAGAAATAGGCTCATTGAAATGTATGTAACAAACTTTTTGCGGCACGTCGCGTCGCGCTTGGTGGGCATAAACCTTAATAGTTTATTCCTGGGGATATTCGTTTAAAAAAATCAAAATGTTGTTAATTTATAATGTATTTGCAAGCATAATGTTTACATGTAAATAGTTCACTGTGAAATAATAATTGACCATAATAGAATACAAAATACGATAAGTCTAACAGAAGTGCAGAAAAATAAATAAATAAAAACACCCAATATTTAAATATATTTTCTGTTGGATTATAACTATATATAGTATTACAATAGCGTATATATGTGACGTTATCCTTCCCTAAACTTTTACGAATAATAGTCACGGCGAAGAGTTTTATTCACACAATCGATTGGTGCTTGCTCTTCAACATAACGACTAATCATTAAATTTTAGCGAAAGATAGTTACTTAAAAAAGCCGATTAATTTTGTTGTTTTTATGCATCATCTATACTTCACTCCCCATCACTTCACTGGGCACTACAGGTCTCACATTCTTCGATATTTATACTTCACTCCCCATCACTTCACTGCGGGCACTACAGGTCTCACATTCTTCGATATCACGATGACTGAAGTGCCATATATAAGAAGCGTATTTAGGAACAGTTCTGGTCAAGGATGAATGTTTCTTTTAGCTTGTTCATAAGGGAATGTTTATATTTACACATATTTTAGATACCATAATGTTTTATATGTTTTATATTTATTATAATAAAATATGATTAAATTGGATAAAAATCAAAATATTATATATATAATAACATTAATTTAAACAAAAAAGCGTAACTTTTGCATCACCTTCTATTAATTTAATTACTATAACTCATATTTATTATAATAAATATTGTGACTCCAGCGACTTTGTCATAATTATATACTTTTTTTTTAATCAGTTTTTATATAAATAATTAAAAAATATTCAATATATTTATTATTAAATAATTATACATTGCTAGCGCTAAACAGTTCGATCGTTATATATATACACAGTAATGTCCATACATAGTTGTGTAAAATACTGCGCGGAATAATAAATGTACGTAAGTGTGTATTTCGCTTCATACTTTATTTATACCCTAAAATAAAAGTTTTAAAAATAGGTTCCAACTGTTTCAAACTGCTACACAAATACTTTGGAACTGTCGGAGGAATACTTTGAAACTGCGGGAGGAATAGTTTTGTAATTTCCTTTAAATATATTTTATAAATATTTCACGCTTATAGTCATATACAAGAATATAAACTCGCGTGCAATCCATCAACATACACTTATTGTATAATAGTAATAAATAATAAATTCATCTTTGTAATTTCCGTGGCGTACATATACTTAAAACATATACGCTAGTGGCATTTTCTCATAGGCTAAGAATATTTTATAGAATCCCAGTATTTCAAGTATGAACGTATAGGGGATTGAATACAAAAGTCAAGCATACTATATAGAAGCATTTAAAAGGATTATAGTGAAAGTCCATTTAGATATTTAATCCAATATGTTGTTACAGAAAAAATGTATAACATATACATTGATTGTACTGGTACTAAGTTGTGTAACCATTTACCTGCTTCTAACTCGTTTTCCACAAAACATCATAATTTCACCAATTCAAGTAATTTTAGCCACTTCAACTATTACACCATCCAAATCGAATGAACAAAATCAAAAGATAGTAATTCACGATAAATCACCACATAATGTAGACAATGGAACAATTATATATTCTACTTCTACTACTATAAAAGGAAGAGTGGTTTTGCCAAGTACTACAATCACACCTTCAGTAAAAAATTGGAATGAACA
>JAUZND010004963.1:0-11432 GCA_034780555.1 Coelogynopora nodosa
ATCATTAATTAACAAAGAATATTGTGTTTACATTTATAATAATCAATACTATATAATAACTTTAACATATTGAATTATATATATATTATTATATATACATAAAATATATACAATATATATAAATATAGACTATATTTTTACTGACAAAAACATTTTCTGGTGTTAATTATGTGCTGCTGAAGCATGTTTCCTGTAGTTATTTGGCAATTGTTTCATAGGAGCCAGTAAGTATAGCAAAGAGCTCATCAAATTGTACTTTTAGAATCTTCACCTGAAAAATGGTATTAAACTTTTCTTAAAATTAAAAAAAATTACATTAATTGTAATTAAAAATTACTTCTTCCCAAAATTGTGCTATTGTCATTATATCTTACAATGTTTAGAAATAGCCTAGAATATAATAGTAACTGCGAATTATTACGATAGATTTACAAATTCATAAAACACAATATACTGTACTGTATATCTATATTTATATGTAAATCATTATGTTTATACCTGAAAATACTTCGGCAGATAATTTGTTTTCAGTTGGTTCATTTAAGTTTTCATCAATACACGCGAAACTTATGTCTGTCGGAAGTGCTGGCTCTGGTACAACTAGAAACAGTTAATAGAGCAATGTACATATATAGTGATAATTTAATGATTAATTCATATATTTGAAATAAGTAGTTTTTTCTAAATAAGATAACAACAAACTAAATATCCAATAAAATTTATAAAAATATATACATTACCAAATAATACATTTGAATCGATTTCTTTCGTATTCGACGAATATTTGGGGATGACATCTGCAACGACATCTACGAAATATTATTATTTACGTTAATATGAAATTTGCAAACAAATTATAAATTATTTTTACCCTAAATCTTACTTTTTTTTCTCGTTGACTTTTCAAAAACAACATTTTTCGGTTGAGAAACTGAAAATATATGCGTAAAGATCGGAATTCGATTATATTATAAGATATACTCAATGTATATCTATAATCAATATATATCTATAATCAATATATATCTATAATCAATGTATATCTATAATGAATGCATATCTATAATCAATGTATATCTATAATCAATGTATCTTCACTATTCGATACATTTTTTTAAAGTACGAAAACAGTACTTAACGTTATTTGGGACGCTGGTTAAATTGGAAACCAATACCTTATGAAACGCTAATGTAGAGCTAATCTGCTATAATAATCAACTTTCCAATAGTTTTTATAAATTAGTACATGTTAATGCAATCTTGGTTTCAAACTCACAGCTAGATTGATTATAGGAGTAGTCATCAATAATAAAGTAATTGAATTTGATTTTTATTTTTATTTGCCAAGGACGAATGCCATATGGCTGTGAAATATTCTATACTTTATCTTTTATCTTTTGAGGAGTATCTTTCATCGTGTAATACAGCAAGTTATCTTTGTATAATCGGCTACAATTGAATGTTTTACCCATCATAATAATAGAGAAAATATGGAGATGAAATATAGTATAATATTATTGTATATAATGTTATTAAGACGATATTTAAATATTTGAATCATGTGATATATTCACGCCGACATGCTATCATATTCTCACTCCCCCCAGTGCAAATTCCTGAATCCTAATATCATGAATGTTTAGGGAATATTGCAAATAAATACGAGAATGGCGAAGTTCCTGTCTAGTGTTTTCCTGTGACAGATGCGTAATATATTCATTTATAAACATCTTTACGAATAATCGATAAATGTCAAAATAGTTTGAAAAATTATTTAATTGAAATTATGCAACAGAAGTGTAGGAGAGTATTGCTATAAATTGTCAATATTGTCCGTTAAGACTTGTGGATATATATATATATATAATATTAGTTGCATTCGATATTACATTGGATTACATTCGATAGAAATATCTTTCAAGTGTGAAAGAGATCAATTTTTGTTTTATGAATATAGATATGAAGACTATAACATATCCTAGACAACAGCACCACAACGTCACATTCTCTTTATCTGAACAAGATTCAGAAATATGACTGATTATAATACACAGTACTGAATATTACCTTTTGCTATTAGGAGTCTGCATTAAAGTTTCATCTCATATGTGAATCAATATTTATTATACCTAATTATTATACTAAACAAAGCCTCTTCAGTAGCATACATACATATAAGCATTAAATGGCGTAATAAACGTTGCAGAAACGGCATAATTAATTTTTATATTTCCGTTATGTAATATTTTTTATTATATTAAATTTTTCATACTAATTTTGGTTTCATTATTGTAACATATATTATCCTTTCTACTATTTTACTGCTGAAAAAAAACCCTAATTACTTAGCATATAGTATATTTTCATCTAAGGATATAGTTATTATAATACATTATATCTAGTATAAATAATGTATAACTTGCCTGATTAAATTTGTTTAAATTGACGAAAACATAATAGGGCCTCTTCATTTTCTAATTTATAAATTTAAATTATGAATTCATTGAAGCTCTGGTAGACATACATTTGTTGCAATATGCATAATATGGTATAATCTAATAATTTTGTCGGAATAGGGGTAATGTTATTTTATATATGCAACATTTTAGCAACATAAAATAAAAAACCTCCAACTTCAAACAAAACAGGCGGTATCAATTGATTAAGAGAAAGGAGCTTGTTCTACTGGATATCAAACGACTACAAACGAATACAATCAACCGACTCATATATCAATGTGTAAGTTTAAAAAAACACGCAGAAACAATTACCTGAATTTATTACATCCTTTATTGGAGTTGCAATCTTTTTAGACAGCCAACTTGATAGGGAATGTTTCGATTTCACAGATTTATTTTTTTCTGTTTTGACCTCTCCTTGTAGACTCTCTACCTTGTCAAGTACTTCTTTAGAAGAAGGCGTTCTACTTGGTGATATTTTCTAAATATTTCACAAAGAATATATTATTCAATAATTGTCACCAATGTCACTTTATATACTTAAGTAAATCTTACGATGCGTAAAACTTGACTTGGTTTTCTTGAAGTGTCTGGTCGAAGATTTGATATTCTTGGTTGTGTTAAAACGTCGGTAGGAGTCAGTGGACTGGACTAGAAATAATTGAAGCCTCAGGTTTGATTATTACAAACCACGGATATCAAAGTATCTTAAATTGGTTTGTTTATTCCTTTACCTATATGTACTGTTAATGATATTTTTCATTACAATGAATATAATTTTTAATATGCTAAAAGTATCATTATCATACATAGATTATAAGTGGTTTTTATAGTGGTCTCATTTTTAGTCCAACACTATACATAGAGAATTTGTTTATAAGTTAAGTTAATAAAAATATATAAATAAAAATTAAATACATGTTATAAAAACTGTGTAAAAAGGGGCAGGAATTAGAATCCTTAAACAATGAGCAGAAAAGTTAATTTTCCTAAATATGTGATACAACCCATATAAATTGGTATCTATTTGTGACTATGTTTGTAATACGCTCTTCCAAAATATCAAATAAACAGCATTTAAATATGTTTGATGAATACAGATTGGTTCATAGGGTGCTTCTTACGATTTGTTTGATAACATATTAGTAAAATGTATAAATATGAACGCAAAAATAGTTCAGATTATAATAAAATAAATGTATGATTGAAAGTATTTAATAAATTTAATAAAATATTTTCGATGTATTTTACATAAAAATAATGTAATTTTAAATTGTTTCGATTTTACTCTATTGAAAAATGAATAAATTACTTTAGACTTTGCGTGAGAAACACAGGTGGTACATCTACTATTTAAACTATAGATATGCAGTATATTTATATAATTATTTTGAATATGTAGGCTATATGTATCAAAAATAAATTTAGTTCACATACCCTAATTCGAGTCATTGTTGAATTTCTTTCACGAACTTGTAGCTCTGCGGTGTTGACAAATGAGAAGAAAGATGCTCGCGAATATTCCTAAAATATATTCAAACAAAAGTCATAAGTCATAAGTCATATGGCCAAAAGTCATAAGTCATTTATTCAACTTATTTGGTAGGAGGTTTACTGGGTTGCGTGAGAAAAGACTATAATAGGACGAGCATATGATACGAAATGCACGACATAAATATATAATTATAAAGACCATAGAAAATTTTACAAAACATAGAAAAACTGCGTTGGAGCAAAAAAAGAAGGAATAGATGTTTCAAATTCATAGACATTACTCTGTTTTGGGAAAGAAAAGCAGTTCTGTGACAAGGAGCACGAACAAGAAAGGCCCTTATATAGCATTTGCGAAAATTCTGTCTCGATTTAACGAAAGCGTCAAAGTTATTTCTGGGTGTTCGGATATTGGTTATCTGACACAAGATTTCATGAGATGCTGTGTAGAGTTGCAAAGTAACTCTGGATAGTTCATGGCATTTTTATTGAATGATGGCCAAGCACCGAAATTAAAAAGATTTTAAACAGATTTTTCTGTATAGATTAGGAAGCGTTTAGCAAGATGTTTGTTTAAACATCTGTTAAACTTATCTGGTTTAAAACGAGGGAATTCTATCGGCATATTTCGGGTATCTTAAGTAGGGCAAGTGTTAACTCGATCTATCCTATACAAAGAAGATTGTAATGCGAAGTGACAAATGTAGTTGTTTAATACCTAAACATCATGCTATAATTACAAATAAAGTATCCTAGATGTTTTGCATTTTTTAAACTTTAGCTGCTACTTTTTATATGTAAATTACTGTTTTTAATAAATATGTTTACCCATATATAAAACATTTAAATATATATTTTTGACTATTATACAAAGGTGGGTTTTGCAGAGGAATTTCATATCAGGCATAGTAAAAAGGGCGAATTCCGAGTTTTCTAATGTTTGGATTGTCTCTGTGTTGTCACCATTTTTGTATTATTAATCCCTTATTGGTAAGCGTTATTAATTTTTTTTAAAGGTTCGGCCCATTGAGTCCTTTCTCAGTGATAAATGTGTGAGATGAGCGTGTAGCGGTATGCATAAAGGCTAGGGTTCTTTTAGTTGGTATACAGGATTTTTTCGGTTGCTCCGGAGATCATCAGCCTTCACAATCCACTGGAAAGTTGACTACTTATTTCAGTGCTCGTTTCGATGCACACTATACTACTAGAAAATTGTGTGTTGTGTATTTCATTTTATTCTTTCAAATATATAAATAATTCATATTTTTTAATAATTCGGTGCTGATGCCTACCAATGCAGCCTACCCCGACTGAATGAACCATCTCGGATTTTGGTTGTTACTGGGTGATGACATTTATAGAGAAAAGGGAGCAAAGCGGAATATTAGTATTTTATTTAATTTCCATAATTCTCTAGAGGCATTACTGATAAAAGATACTCTTACATTTATGGAGATTGGCTTATAATTTATATAGCTAATAAATATTTCGACGGAAAATTTGTTTTTGTTTTTAATACTACTAATTAATTGAACAATCAATTGAAATAAAAAAGAAATCTATTATAGTTTTGACAGCCATTGACATTCTTAACAAGTAATCCGGGAAACTCAAATAATTGTGTACACAAACTACCGATTAAATACTTATTTTCCACTGAATTTAAAATCAATAATTTTCCAATATTCAAGTTGCTTGCGATTTTCCATTTTAATAAAAAAGGACTTGTGGTTTGCAAACAATACTATATTTAAGTTAAGAGAATAACCACACTTACAATACGTTTATGTTAACATAAAATACAATTGACTGTTTTCGATATGATGTATAAAAGAAAGCATAAAAGGATACCTCACCTCACTTGTAACCCACTTGCATAAATCATTCATCCAAATCAACCTTGTTGACGACTGAGGTATTTGTGTCAATTTTCCGTTCGCAGCTGGATCCTTATGGGTGACGGCTGACGCAGTGCGCTGTTTGGTTGGAGTAATGAACAGTGAGGCCTTGCCCTGGTGGACACCATTTAAGGGAGTTCCAATTGCTGATCTTGAGCGTGGGCCGCTGCTAGGCGACAACTCAGAAACGGGTTTGAACAGCACATTGCGCGGGAAACTCTGCGGCCGTAACTTATGGAGAATTGGGAGTACAGAGAAGAAAGCCGGTTGAGAAGCAGCCGTATATTACATATATTTGGAAATAAAAAATAACACAAATATAAATATTATACATTCGAAATATACTTTCGAATATTTGATATTTCAAATATATTACTATAGCTGCATTATTGTTATTATGTTTGTTGACTCTGAGAATCCGTATTCTCTGTTTATAGAGACTGTGTCATGATGAGGCATTTACTGCAGATTAGACAGAAAGAATAATAGCTTGTTACATTCACTTAAAATCTTTGTAAAATCTCTGTACTGTACTTTGTACAACAATTATTTCTGGTATTTCTGTGCTGGTAATATTTTGAGACATTAATTGAGACATATATTAAGAAATAAATTATCGATCGATCGATCGATCGATTTATATATTTATTTATTATTAATAGTATTATTATTGGTATTTTTATTTAATTTTGAAGTTTGTTGCTAACCAAGTAATACATTATGGTAATTTAGCTGCTGAAGATCCAATAGGATTTTAAATTCGTAATCGCTTTTTACCTTATACGTATATATATATATATTTAAATAATTTATATTAAAAATACTATTTACTATTTTTATCAACAGTTATCATTTCTTGATTATCATTTCCATATCAATTAATTCGATATCTTCGATGTCACTTTTTCGTTATTCAAAGGCTTTTATTGTACCTATTATTGATTTTAACATCAATAAGAGGAAGTTTTTCTTTTTTCTTTCTTTTTATAAAACAGTTTAGGATATTTAGTTTCAGTATTTCACAAATCAAAATTAAATCAAATCACAAATCATATAACTAAATTAAGGTTAGAGATTTTAATTAAGTATTACTATTAAAATTTTATGAAGGACTTATTCTAAATATTTAATATAACATGAAACTTTTTTTTTGTGAAAATTAATTTTGAAACAAATTGTTGATAAATGAGTTGTTTATAAAATTCTATTGATTATTTAACTAAAATATAACACAAAGCTATATTACTAAAACATCTAGATTATAGAGAAATAAATACATAGAGATTTTACTTTTTTTGATTTCACATATACATTGCGTTGTAAATTTTCGTCAAAAGAAATTCGTTTTATTTTTAATAAATTTAATATAAATGTGTAACAAAATAGTAGTGTTAAATATTTTTCTTTAATTGATTTTAAAAGTTAATATACAGGGCCCTAGAGTGTCTTAAAATATACGCATAATATCGATCAGGAAGCTTAGTCAGGAGACAGGAGTCTGACTCCGGTCTCCTGACTAAGCTTACTGATCGATATTATGCGTATATTTTGAGACACCCTGTATATATTCATACAATTTTATACATGCTATAAAATATAATTTATTGCCTGTATTTATCTAAAACTGTTTTACTGCTCTCAGTTTTTAAATCATTATTTTGCTAAAGTTTTTGGTTAACAAGATAGTAGTATTGAACTGCATACAAAGTGAAAATACTCAATGTAGGCTATTAATTACTCTAACATACGAAGGTGCTAAATTATAACGTTAAACGTTATATACTTGTATATACTGTACAATGTAGTTCCGTAGATGCCCAACATTTAATGAAGAGAATAACAAAAGTATACTTTTCATTAAATTATTTACCGAGTTTATCAAATAGTTTGGTTTTACAAGAAAGTTACTTATTATTTTATTAAATAGGCGGTATAATTTATAACTATAACTTATTGCAACATTGCACCACGTCACCATGCTTATAAAGATAGACAAACAAAGTCTTACCTCATTTTGAGGTGTACGAATCAGACGATAGTCGCACTGTATCCCCTTGCGAGACAAAACACCGGGAAAGTTACATTCATTTGAGATGAAATGATCAGAATGTGCACTGTGATTTTTCGCCGGTAATCGATATGATATCTCACAGCATTCTTTGCTGACATTGCAAACATCACAGATGGGTACCACCGGAGTGAACATGTTGATCAATGTGGATTAACCAGTCAATTCGTATTAAAACGCTTTGATGCTATATTATATTATAGACCACTATCGATAGCAATACGGAACATATATATATAGAATACATTTCAATGTAGTCTATAATGGGTATTCTTCCAAACGTTGGAAATAAACTAATAATTACACTAAACCATTTAATTGGTGCTTGAATGGTATAAACGATTTTTATAGTCGATGACTTACTTCTCTCAATAGGCGCATTACTGGATGACTGAGTTCGGTTAATTAGTCCTTTAAAGTGAGGTAATTATTGTTTTCAAATCACTCCACCTAAATGTGTATATTAAGAATAATTGGTGGACCACTTGAACTATACTATATAGTGCGTGTCTCCGGGTACAAAATAATTGAATGTGACATATGACTATGCATCATTTGGTTGAAAAACAATCACTCGCTAATAATGCAACTCGGGAAAAGGAAATAAATTGTAAAAGCTGCCAATTGTTTTATAAAATTTATAATTTTTGCAGCAATTATTTAATTTAAAATTGATCCTTATAGTGTCCTTAATTGTGTGAATTGAATAACACAGGAAATGTAAATATTTGTCACAATTAAACTTTTCTGTGAGGTATTTAAATCGTAGTTCCCACTATTTCATCATTTATTACGCAATTTCTTGTATAATTATACATATAAATCCACATATAAATATATATCATTTGAATTTATAAGTGGCAATATAGCTTATCGGGAAAAATATGTTGGGGGTAAAGTAATTATATAAAATGGCAGTTGTATATTATTTTTAAAGTTGTTCGTATTTTAAAATGTTAGTTTATTGAAATCCATATAACGCTTGAAATTATTTGTATTACTAGTATCTGCACCACAGCCTAGCTCCAAATAAATAAGTCGCCCACTACATATTGCGGGTTTGCAGACAAACAAATAAGGTTTTCACTCTAAACTGGAGTCGCCAGGAGAAGTATTCGACGTAAACTGCACTGCACAAAAATACATTTCATCCATTCAAGATTATACTGTGTCCAGAATTGCATGGAGATAACACTGAATTTTGAAAAGTGGTTTCAACAGAAGGAGACTAAAAACTCTTATAAACAGACTATTTATAGCGACGAGGAGATATTCCAATTGAATGGTTATAATGTAAATGAACACAATTCGCGTTACTGGGTGGAAACTACTCATGTTTAATGTGATTCAAAAGTGATGGTGTGGTGTGTGGATAGCGATATGAAATGGAATAATTACTAAGATTTTAAATTTTTTAATGGAAATGTATCTCGTGAAACATATCTTTAAATGCTTCAGATGTTGTTGGTGCCTATGCTAGATGACCTTTCATTGGTGGAAACTCTAAACGCATTACGGTTCCAACATGACGGACCAGCAGCGCCTAACTAAATTGTGCGGAATTTTCTGGATTATGAATTTGAAAATGAGTGGATTGGACAATGTGGTGCGATTAAATGGCTACCTCGGTCACCTAATTTATAGCCGCTTGACTTTTTCTTCTGAGGACATCTAAAGTCCACTGTTTATTGCCAACGTCCCAGAAATATATCGACGAATTTAAAGATAGAATCCGATTCTAGTGTGTCAATATCACTGCCAATATGTTAGACCGGTTTGGAACATCTATCAGAAAATTAATACAGAAGTGCATTGATCTTAATGGTCAACAATTAGAATGTTTACTTTCATAAATATATATTTATTAATAGTTGTATCAGCAGTTTAAAATGGATTTCATATGAATATAACAGTTTTTATATTATATATATACAGATTTTGTATATATTCCGGCTGAGAGTCTGATGAGAGTGTTCAATTTGCAGAAAGAAATTCTGGAAATATGGCAGAGACCTCAGCAGGCTGCCTGTTTAATACTAAATTTGGTAATGTTTTTCATGTTTACCCAATGTAATATTGCCTAAAATATGTATATTACGAACAAACGTTTTACAATAAATATTGTTGGTAAAATTGTACCTGTTTTTACATAAAACAAGGTTTAATGTTAACACTAACATGTTGAACAAAGACAAGGACAGATATAATAAATTTGATGTTAAAACATAAAAGTTCTTTTTTTGACTTAAGTAAAATTCGTTCAAAAATTCCAAATTTATTTTAAGTGTGAGTAAAGTATAGAGTTTTGAAAATACAACTTACAAATCTCACCTCACTTTCATGACACTTAAGTCAAGTGTGTTTTGAAATTATGACCCCCCTCCTAGGTCTTTTTCTTGGAATATTAAGTTAAGATCAATTGTCAAAGTCTCACTAAAATATTACATGGATGGATTCGTTTAATTTTTACGACCTTGACTAATTTGCGCAAGTGCAATTTTCCCAGAAGGGCAGTAGTACCATCGACTCTGGTACATGAATCCCATCTGTACAATATATTGCGTATCTATTGTATGTTTATTTCAAATCATATTTTTATTTGCATAATGAAGCTTTCCATCAAGTCACTCAATGTTTTTATCACTGACCACTATTGCACAAAACGGAATTAAGCTCATAAATAATTAAGTAATCGGTACAAACGGAGATGATTGGATTTTTAAAAAATACTTTAGTCAAGTCAATAAAAATATAGATGTTATTTCGATTCGATGTTATTCCGGTTCGATTTTATTCCGATTCGATGTTATTCCGATTCGATGTTATTCCGATTCGATGCTATTCCAGTCAATTCTTTGTTATTCCTGTTCGATGTTATTTAGTTGTCCCGGTCTATCGGCACATGGCTAGCCTCCGAACTAGTACGCGACGAACTTCTAAGCAGGTTAACTACGATATACGATTGCAATATATTTCCAAAGTATTCACCTTACTGGATGATTGACATCTCATTTAACCGTGTTATCCAAAAGTGTATAAAGAAAGTATTTTGTATCGTTTGATTCACTTTAAACTATTAGTAATACCTAAACATGATAAACTCATTAGAATTAGGACAACACTTTCCATATAGGCTTAATGCTATTTTATAACAAATGTCATTTATTATCTCACGTGAGATAGGCTAAGATATAAAATATAGGGAAGTGGTCTAACAGATCTTCATTGTGGGTCATCACCTCTCGAAACACTTGAGAAAATACATGTTTCAGCGGAAGAAATGGTTGCTCCTTTGCAGTTTGTTTAGTTGTAGTATTTGTTTAGCTGCCCTTTCCGTCGTGTCTGCTTATACTACTTATACTACTATAATATGCTACTACAAAAAGAATACAATCATTTTGTCTTCATTGTTTATGTTCGTATTATATAATATATATATCGTCGGTCGGCTGATGAAATATCCGATCTACAAAATTTTCGATTTTCACTTTTTGATGAAAATTGATACTATAGGAT
>JAUZND010004964.1:0-11430 GCA_034780555.1 Coelogynopora nodosa
GCTTCGATCTTGTCAAAAAACCTCAGTCGTAGTTTTTTCCCTCGGGTTGAGTCGAAACTTGCTTCGATCTACTGGCTAAATATATTTGTATAAAATAATATATAGTTAACAAATTTTTCATTTTTTATAGAAATATATCATGGGCACTTATTATTTTGCTAAACTAATGCTATAACCATTTACGCAATTCTCGTCAGTTGATTTTATAACATCAAATACCTTGGAATGATAATTCAAAATGACTTACTCTGTAATTTACAGATAAATATATGTGTTATTATTGAAAAGAATCAAATACGGGGTGGCCCAGAAGTCGCGCACAATAGGGATATATACAGAATCTGCTATCATAAGATAATCGTGCGAAATCTAAAAATAACCTACGTTTATTCGTGAAAGCACCTCTTGATTTTTTATGGGGACATCTGAAGTCCATTGTGTATTGCCAACGTCCAAGAAATATCGACTAACTTAAAGATAGAATCAGATTTGAGTGTGCCAACATGTGTAACCGTGTTGGAACATTCAATAGAAAACGAGTACAAAAGTGCATTTTGTTGAGCAATGTTGAGCAATGCTTTTTTTACGCTGAGCCTCAATTGGCTTTTTGGACTTAGTTTTATGCATTTCATATTGTTCATACGTGTATTTATTGTTGTATTTATAGAAAATACCTATGTATATTCTACTTAAGATTTTAATATTTCACATAGGCCTATTTAAATTTATTACCTCAGAACATTTACTGAGGCCCATTAGTAATATTTGTACTTGGTATAATTAAATAAAGTGGGTAAAAATTATAATAGCATGTTTCGTATAATTCGATTATATAAATTGTTTATATCATTTTCAGGAAAGTTAGTGAGACTATAATATCATGTTATATATTTTGCCGTACAATCTGCAAATATTTAGTTACATTAAATTTCTTTTTTTTCAGACAATGTAAAATACACGGACATTTTTATTTAGAAAAGATCAATGTTGAAATAGATTAATATTATTTATAATACAAGAATCTAATATAGTATTTCAGAATATGACGTCCATTTTTATCTACAAAACCTAACTTGCTTACAGAATTTACGTCATACTTGCACTCCCTACTAATTGTTAATCATAATTAATGCAGGGAACGCTAAATTTAGTTTAAAAACATTTTACTACACTTCTCTGAAACACTAGATTCTTTGCCTTATTTATAATGTGTTACACCTTGCCATATATTTCAGAGAATATGGATTTATTGATTTTGCAGGTATTTTAAATATTATTTTATTGCATATCTTATTCACATCCAGTATTTGTTCTTATAATCATTCTCAATTATATTATTATTATTACATTTTTAGATTTTAATAGTAGCCAGTTATATAATGATCGCTCTTATCGAGCCTCGAGTTTTGAAAGACTACTTTATATTCAATGTGTGAATATGTCAGTTCGAATACTGATTTTAATTTTGTCTTGATTAAAATTAAGTTTTAGTATTTTACAGTATATTATACTCTTCATCCGTCTGCAAATTATCTTCTAATTAATATATATATACAAGTATTGTGACAGAATCAAAAATGATAAGAAGAATAAAAAATGGTTACAAATGAACTGTTTTCGTATATTTTTACTTTGTGATATATTTATTGATTGATAAGATTGTTTGATGAAATATTTTGAATATATATACAAAGATAAAAGTCTTTGTAGTTTTATGGTGCTATTTATAGAATATATTTCGACAGATTTTTTGTCTGTAAATCGACTTATAAAAAATAGTTAAAAATCAGCAATAATTATCATAAAAATGATGTCTGAAGGTTTCTAAAAATTATATAGTTTGTAAGTTATCGTTGCTTTAAATTTAAAACACTTATTTTGTACTTTAATTTTGTTTAATATTATGTAATTATAACATTTCTTGAAGTGCGGGTATATAAACTCGTTATATATATCTGTTATATTTCGCAACATATATATAAATGTTATCGTAAAAGTGTGAACATACTAAAAGAAACAATTAATTGTTATTATAAATCCGTATGAAGTACAAATTTGGTATACAATAATGTTTTGAAAAGAAGCATTCGCATCTCAGAAGCGCTATTTTCTCATAAATGTACTAATTCCTGAAAAAAAGAAAATACAAAATTACGAAACTATGTATATTGTTACAGATATGATTAATAAAACGTACAATTATTATTGGTCGCATTGAGAAAACTAATTAATTCATATATTGCTGGATTGGACATTAAATAATGATAACCCCATTTAAACGTAGGTATATATTGATAAATGGTGTAATCTTTAACTATAGCATATAATAACCACATTAGTTACAATTTAACTGCAACTTTAGACGGGATTATATGCATAGATAACTATAATCAATAATAATATTAAAATAACATAACTAAATATATAAGTATTAATAGCATGGTTCACATTTAATTCATTTACTTAATTAAGTATTATAAGTAATTTAAAATGGTCTAAATGTAAAATTATATATTTTCTTCAATATTGTATTAAATCTAAATCGTTACCAATTTTGACACACTCCTATAATATAGTGACATTTATAATAACAACGCTTAATTTACATATATCTTTTATAAATTCAAACTAAGTGAGGTAAACAACCTTTTTTCAATTTAGTGAACCATTCGTTTCTGTGGCCAGTTGCAGTGACCACATTCACATTCTTCAAAGCTAGAAATAACCACGCAACCACGACTTTCGCAATTCTCTTCGCATTCTACTTCAGAATCTGAAAATATATCACCAAATAAGTCTAATTCTAAAAGGAACTGCATCATCTTTCAAGAATATATAACATATAATGTAATTATAGAAAAAATCATCCTGGTTCGACAAAGTTTTGTAAATTTAGTATAGTTGTGAAATTTACTAAATAATATTAATTAAAAAATGTTATAAGTAATATTTTTAAATATTTATTGCATATATTTTCAATATAAAAAAACAGGATCAATATTTATTATAATAGACTCTCATTGTTTATATATGGTATTAAATTATTAGAATTAAATATAAACGCAGTAGCAGGTACGAACCCCGCAAACCTCTGCACCAAACATGTTTTTTCAGGGGGTGGAATTATTTCTATTTGAACCCCCCTCCACTTTTACTCTTTTACTCCCTTACACCCTTTTTCCCTCCCTCTACCTTATTTGTTATATTTTTCCTCCCACCCCTGCAAGCCCCCAATAAGGAAAGTTTGCTCGCTGCACACATTTGTTAATTAGATGTTAGGGTAGTGTATGGGGTCACTTCGTCACTTAAACCTATTATTTAAATTTTAACTTATTTATACATTAGTAACCCATCTTGTTCACCACCAGTACTAATTTCCATTGAAAACATGTTTAACTTATTATTTTGTTTAAAATTGTGAATAAATGTTACAAAGCACGAAATTTAATTTCTTGCAACGTGTAATATATTAGCGTGTTATATATCAGTACCTATTCAATTTGGAAATAAGATATTACGACCCAATATTATTAGCTCTTTTCAAGTAAGTAAACATAATATTATTGTTATTCATGTATTCTGAAATATAAATCATATGCATAGTATCAGCTTTCGAATATTGGCTACATAAATTAACAAATAAAAAAATATACGAAATATAAGTAGTATATGGGGTCACTTCGCCATATTATGATAATATTATAACACGGATGCCAAATTATTGTTTTTTGTTGTCTATTTATATATTTATATACATTTAAATAGGTATATTTTAATATAATTTTAATTCATAGTAATGTTTATTTATTCATACAGGTATAAATGTGCCAATGCAACGTAAGAAAATTGGTGGGAAAAAATATCAAAACTATAGTAAGGATGCATTAAAAAGTACAATCAAAGCTGTTGTCTCAGATCAAATGAAAATTTCCATCGTGTCAAAAGATTATGGAGTTCCAAGAAAGACACTGTCTGAGTGACCACATCAAAAATTATTCCTTAGTATATAATACTATACAGTTACTCTTAATCTAGAAGAAATCGGCAGTCAAAGTTTAGTATTTTCTAAAGAACAGGAGTCTAAGCTGGTTGAAAGGATTTTACTTTTGGCTAATCGTGGTTTCCCCCTGACTGTCAATCAGCTCCGAGAAGGGACCTATCAATACGCCATTGCTTTATTTCAGTTGAAGAAAATATCCAAAATCTTAATCTCTTGGTCACAGAAAGCAAGGGCAGGCGTCGACTGGTATTTGACATTTAAAAACAGAAATCCAGTTCTGGCTTTACGAAAACCTGGGGGTTTGTCATCAAATAGAGCGCAGGTATTCAACAAAGAGAGAGTTGTTCCTTACTTCGATACTCTTAGTGAACTACTCACTGATGCTGATCCTCGTTTGATTTTTAACATAGATGAGACTGGCCTCTCAAGTGTGCCCAATGTCCCCCAAAAAGTAATTACACAAAAAGGGTTTCGAACAGTCAATTCCATTGTGGTATCTGAACGAGGTACACTGACAACTGTAATACCTTGTTTATGTACAGCTGGTGAACTTATGCCACCCTTTGTTATTTTTAAAGGAAAAGAAAGGATAAAGTACTGCAGGACGCTCTCAATGATGCCAATGCTCAAGGTGAAATGACAGAGAGTGGTTACATCGACAAAGAAACATTCGTGAAGTTTTTACAATTTTTCCAAAAAAATCGACCAATACCAGATAATGCTTTCTAATATTAGATGGTAATGGCAGTCATTGCTCCTATTAAGCATTGACATTTTGTATTGAAAACAATATTGAATTAATATGTATACCTGCACACACCAGTCACCGACTTCAGCCATTGGACACACACTGGAACAGTCCTCTTAAGAAAATGTGGGCAAGTTTAGTCAACGATCATCTCCAAATGAAAAATGTCAATTTAATCAATCGTTTTGATTTTATTAAACTGCTTCTGAAATCTTGGGAATCAATGTCTGGCAAGCGTGAACTGATAATAAAAGGTTTTCAGTATTGTGGAATCTTTCCAAAAAATAACACTGTAAAGGAGGCGGAATTTTCTCTTAATAAATCATTTGAGGTAACCAACTGGGTAAGTCAACAATATTTTCCCAAGTCCAAATTAATCCCGCTTTACAGACACACACAAAACCTCATGTCACTAAACTTTGTACACCAGAAAATGTAGAAAAGAAACACCAAACATCTATTATAGCACAAAATAAACAAATGAAATTAAATATATGTTATTCTCAGATTGCAGCAACCTCCAAAGCAACATCAAAGGTCACAAATATACACAAAAAGGTTTCAACTTTGGTAGAACAACCAAGCTGCAACTATGATTACTCTCAAATCACTTCGAAAGCAACACCAAAGGTCAAAGCCAAACAATTTCCAGCTATAAAAAAGCCAACTTGGTTAGAACAACCTAGCTCCAGCTCCAGTTCAACACAAACAAAATGTTTCCAATGTATATGTGAGGACTTTTTTGAAGTGGAGAGATGCCTAAATTGTATATTGAAAATATTCTACAAACATTTTTATTGCTTTACTATTTAAATATTATCTATTATATGTAATTTAAACTATATAACTATGATGGCGAAGTGACCCCATGCATCTGTATTTATATTTTTAAAACAGATTTTACATAAAAATATACTATCCTTGTTGGAATTTATTTGTTTTTTTATAACTAAACATGGATTAGTAAAATGATAATATCAACACTTTTCATTTCATCGAATATCCATAAATATTAAACAAAGGCTTAAGTGGCGAAGTGTCCCCAAACTACCCTACTTGTTATATATTTACTAAATACATGAAACTCTAATTCAAATCTTTCTTATTTGTAGAAAATGCATTTAAACATTATGTTATTAACAAGAGAAACACATCTTGATTGCAAGCCACTAACAATACAAATTAATTCTCTTTGGTAAATACTTATGAATTAATTGATGCTATAATAGTGATGCTCACAAGAGACTTCAATAATTCCGAAGCGGAACGACATTGCTCAAATCTACACAGAAAATCATAAGCATTTTCACTGAGATGCTCTGCTATTATAGACGGGTTCTACTGGTTTAACAAGCCCCTATAATTAATGACAGGGATCAGTTGGAGCTGCATCAATAATCTGGATTAATTATGACATCAAATACAATAAGGCGTCAAGAGTAACTGCACTTCTGACCAGAGCTGCATGGTGTATAGTATGCATTGAGACAAAAATTAAATTTAGGTTGGAATATAAATTTTGTTTTGGTTTCAGCTAGGATTAATAATGGACATACAATAAAAATGGCAAGAAATAATGAGCAGCTCGTTGGAACAATCCACAAACAATCCACAGTTAGAGTAAATTGCAATCTCTTACAATAAGTTGTATTTTTAATCATATTTATAGCAATAGTTATTTTTCCATTGATTAATATAGGAGAATAGATACTTGTCTTATTCATTGTACGTACATTAGCCATACACTTTTAGAGATATTTATATATTGGAATCTGTGGCATTAGCAAACTTGTTAAGCAATATTATATATCGTAAACACTACATATTTGTATTTTCGAATAACAAATTAACGGCATATATACAATACATATATATATTGATATATAAATACATATATATCAAAGAAGCGTTTTTTTAAAAGTAATATTCACTAATATTGCATGATTATAAGAATAACTAATTCAATTTTGGAAAAAATTTATAACTCCATGTAACTCCAGTTAAGTAAACAACCTTGAAATATGGTATCCATCACATGACTGCAGTTTGAATCGAATGACATCACGAATGACGTCGAATCCACAGACAACTGAAAATATGCTTTCGATAGTCACAATAATAGTGAAGTAGCGACAAACTTACAAACTTACAAATCATGAGATGAAGTAATCTTATATACAGTATTGTAAACATGAATATTCATTTATGTATTCAAACGGAGTTCTTATATAGTTATACTAACGCTACTTTCAGCATAACCATATTTCAAAATATATATTTATACACTTACAAGTTAAATTATATTTATAATATTTATCTTGTTAAATAATATCTGTCATCGTTATATATCTAAAAATGCTCAAGATTACATTATCTTAGGCTACGTTGCAGTAATAGACGCGTTAATTCATATTATGGTTTGTAGTTAGATTATTGAAAATTTTATTATAAAAATGTTTAGTTCTAATATATACATATTAATTTTCCGAAATTTAAACAGTAAAGTTTAATTTTTACATGTTAATTTGGCATAATAAATATAGGATAACCTATACAAATGAAATTGAATAGCTTATAACATATAATCGGTATTTATTATTGATCGCGTACTCATTAATGCCACATCAATGTTATGTTAAATAAAAACAGGTGACTTATCTATCACAAGTGAAGGTAATAATGATATATAATCGGATATCAATATCAAGATTATACACTTCATTGATTTAGTGAGAAACAGTCAAATATATTTAACTGTACTATAATTATAAACATGAACAATTTTTAAATCGTAAGAAATATTTGAAGAAAAAATGTATGTAAAAAATCTCTTTATAATTAATAATATTTTATAAGACCAGTGGAAATTAAATGACACGAACCACGCAGAATTAAACTATATTATTCATAATTAATGTTATTGTTTATTGTAAATAAATAATATTAAAAAATAGTTTAATTTGAATGTTTATAATTTTTTGAATCACAATAGTTTTCTCAAATTAGAGGTACAAGGTTACTGTAACATCACAGCAAAAAATACGTGTGTATAAGTGATAAATAAGCATAGTGCAGTTTATTGTTCAAAAAAGTCATGATACTCACAGTATATATAATATATATACATTAAAATAGTGTTACAATATAAATATGAACAAATAGATAGTCACGTATAGAGTTGGTGAAATAGCATGGGGATGGAGACTATTTAAGCCTTTACGTTACTTTCAATTTTGAAAGAAGTGTATAATCAAACCTCGCTATATAACTTAGATTTTCAAAATTAAAAAAATATAATTTGAGGTTTCATGGTGATACATTTTTTTGTTCGAAAAGTTTGGAGTTCGGGTTTGATTGTTATCTTAAAATTTGGTTACCATATTTTTATCCTATTTTTAATTCGATTTGTCGTGGTACTGAGGAATGCAATGATATTTGTTGTCATTTACAGTAACTTGTTTATAGTCGAAAGCGTGGTCACATATTTACAATAAGAAAATGTTATTGATATTGATTGTGTCTTTATTCCGTACAGTAAGGTTGGCATTATCTGTTTAAGCTTTTTATGAAAGATCATTTATTGAGACGGCAAATCTAGATTAATTTCGTTATAAGCGAAAACTATAGTTAACATATTATCGAGGTATTTGGCAGGAAATGAAACATGTTAACGAGGTATTTGGCAGGAAATGAAACATGTTAACGAGGTATTTGGTAGGAAATGAAACATATTGTAAATTATAAATCAGCAGTTGCTGTATCAGAGATTGTATCAAAGCGGAATTATAAGGCCGAGTTAGATTTCAAAAGGTAAGTTCACATATTTTATACCTATATATAGTATAATAGATCAATATATAAATTATCAAGATAAAACTGTCATCATGTATTTCACATATTGTATGTATGTACACGTTTACTATTCAATCTCAATTGTGGACATCAGTTGCTCACAACATCAAATCACAAATCAAGGACTGTTCACAAATAAAACCTGAAATACAAAGTACTACAAAAAAAGTGGAGGGCAAAATGTTTCATGGACAAAAGTAATTTTTGAAAATATTAATAGGGAAAAATGTCCACCAAAGCGTATATCATATGAAAAACGGCCCAAAATATTAACTTTAACTTAACTTAAATTGTTTAATATACAAATTTACTAAAATAAAGTAATCGTTTAAAACAATACAACAATCGTTAAATGAAAGAAAGCGGAAAGAAAGAAAAGAATGAAAGCAGATATATTCGAACAAATCTGTTTTTTGTTTCTATATCTACGAAAATTTGAAATTGCTGGACATTACATAGGACAGACATGATCAAATCGAGAAATATTTTGTCCATCGAAAATTTTGCCCGTTTTCCAGAAACAATCAAAACCACAATTACACTTTAAATGATACAAGAGTTACAGTGTTTTATATAACAGAGACATAGCGAGATACACCACGAGGGGACCTACTTACAATCAGACCAATCGACTATAAAGGAGAATTTCACAGGAGCGACGGACATAGATTTCAGTGACATACTTGTGCCTTTTAAGAATTGGAATGATGGATTAAGCTATATGGATACATGACTAATTAATTAAACACGCAGGTCTATTGATTGTTTGGACCAATTATTACACAAGTCAATTTTAAACAGAACTGCCTTTTATTTTACTGAAAAAGCTATACACTTTGATGTTAATAATTGACACTGTACAAAGGCAGCTTAAAAAGGAACAGAGATTAATTTTAGTACAATAAAACAACATTTAACTTTGCATGTATGCATAATTTAATTTTTTTTTAATGTTGAGCAATCTAAAACATTTTAAATTATGTTATAAATACTCACAGAAAATGCCACTAGCGGTAACTATTTATTAACCCTAGGAGCATTAGTCGGTTTTGGAAGCCTATTTAGACACGGATGAAGGGGGTATGGTAATTGACCCATCAGCATATAACCGACGCATTTAAAAAGTTAGCCATCACACCAACACGCACCACACAGTACCCAATCAGTTTCCCTTTATACATTATTGGTCTGACTGGAACGTGGCATCTCTAGTGGAGAGAGATAGCAGAGCTAGTTTAAGTCTGTTGCCTCCCCTAGGTCGGCAGATGACACAACCTTACACCACCACCGCATCACTTCTTCGCTTTCCTCGAGGTGCCCGGTTTGCCAGACTCAGACTTGCCGGTGCTACCGTGTGCCGATGGGGTCTTACGGTCACGACGCTTCGATTTGTGGCCCTCCTTTTCATGGAACTGTTGTGCCAGGTGGTCTGTGGCGGGAATTGTTATGGATAATCGATTATTTAATAGACTGATAGAATAAGGACTATGTGTATCATATATTTATCATGTGTGTAACTGACTTTGAAATTACCTGGAACAAAATCGGTAAAGAATAGAAAATGTTCATCATTGCAACATCGGCGTGCTTATAAGCATTCTATTCATCATATGCTTACTATTTTCATTTACCATTTTTTTAAATCTTTTTATTAAATTGAAGAATTATATTTATTTAATGTATTGTACTACTGCCTAATACATTACAGTTGGTGTATTTATGATATTCCAAAGTAATATAATAAATACATTTCACATGAAAACCAGCTGTGGTTCCCAATAGACATTTAAATGTTATCAATTTTTCAAAACAACATTAAAAGAATATTTTTATGCGAGAATTAACAGAAATGCTATATATGATTATTGTATCCAAATATATATATCCAGTTTAGTATTATAAACAATATAGCATGACCCGTAGTAACAAAGCATCTATGACAATGGTTATGCTTATCATAGTACCTAAGTATAACTAAACAAAAAAATTAAATTTCTAAAACTTATACAAACAATTGAAAGACTAGGAAAGCATATACAAAATATATTTTCAGCATATATTTCAGAAGAAATTTATAGTGGTTTCATTAAAAAATATTAAGCATAACCAAATTTCTTCAAAATCATCTAACTATCTCGTAAGCGAATAAAAAGTATTCAACAGAGGTGAAACCAGTTATCTAAGTTATGATAAGCGCGCGAGGCCTGTATAACATTGTTTTCATATGGTACAACATTGTCTTCATATAGTACAACATTGTCTTCATATGGTGCAACATTGTCTTCATATAGTACAACATTGTTTTCATATGATACAACATTGTCTTCATATGGTACAACATTCTCTTCATATGGTGCAACATTGTCTTCATATGGTACAACATTGTCTTCATATGGTGCAACATTGTCTTCATAGGGTACAACATTGTCTTTATGTGGTGCAACACTGTCTTCATATGGTACAACATTGTCTTCATAGGGTACAACATTGTCTTCATAGGGTACAACATTGTCTTCATAGGGTACAACATTGTCTTCATATGGTGCAACATTGTCTTCATATGGTACAACATTGTCTTCATATGGTGCAACCTTGTCTTCATATGGTACAACATTGTATTCATAGGGTACAACATTGTTTTCATATGGTACAACATTGTCTTCATAGGGTACAACATAGTCTTTATATGGTACAACATTGTCTTCATAGGATACAACATTGTCTTCATAGGATACAACATTGTCTTCATAGGATACAACATTGTTTTCATATGGTACAACATTGTCTTCATAGGGTACAACATAGTCTTTATATGGTACAACATTGTCTT
>JAUZND010004965.1:0-32078 GCA_034780555.1 Coelogynopora nodosa
TTACAAACTAATTTCTCCATTATAACTTATTTCTTGGCTTTTAACAAAAAATGCTATGCCGACAAAGTATATATACACACGTACCTTATATACATTTATACCATGTATATACGTATACCACATACATATGGAAACATTTAGGTTATTAATACACAATTTAAACGTATCAGGGTCCAATGGACGAAAATCTGTCTCCCTTGGACGAAAATCTGTCTCAGCTGGACGAAAATCTGTCTTTTTTAGAAAATTCGTTATAAAATTAACTATTTACGTTTATTATAATTTTTTAGTATATATATCTTCTCTTATAGCTCTATAAATACCATAAAATCGGGAAAAAAAAGTTTTAATAGGTTTTAAAACATGGACGAAAATCTGTTTTAGGTACGAAAATCTCTCTCTCTCTCTCTCTCTCTCTCTGTGTGTATGTGTGTGTCCCCGCAGTATCCGGCAGCCCCTCTTCATCACTCGACCAGCCTGCTGTCGTCGTGTCAAGTGGACCGGTGTCACCCGTCACCCCATTTGCATCATGGACACTGAGCGACTCAAGGAAGCCGTCATCAAGATCTGTGACGATAATGCTCACCATCTCTTCATGAAGGTCATTGTGAGTACCTCCCTCCTCTACCGTCATCTTCATACTAGGGTCTCTTCGCGTGCTATCAATAATTTTGTTTGCACAATGTTAGTGAAACATCGATAACATGAATATTCAATTCAAATGACACAATATTTGTGTAATATATTATGTTATGAATATCTTGTTAACCCTAGTAGCATACCAGGCGATTTTGGAAACCTATTTAACAATAGGAGAAGATCAAATTGACCAGATTTAATACATTATGGTGATTCTAAAAATATAATTTATTCTCTATTCAGACGATTGGTTAGTTGTCGATTGTTCATTTTTCTACATATGTTCACATCTAACTGTTATAGATAGATCATGTTTATAAAATACGTTTAACATAATATCTTACGAATGGTTCTTTAGTAATATATATACTTATTGTGATCAGGGTCTATTTATTACATTTATAATAAATCTTTCATAAACAAAAATAAGTAATAATTATGTGAAAACATTATGAAATACTCAAAGGTAAACATATACAAATAAAAGTATTTTTAAAATTTATTATTTTATATATTTTCATGTAAATAATTCTTTTTGCAATTTTCTCTATAAAATATAGTTTTTTAGCATAGTAATCCTAAAATAAATAAATAGAACAGACGAAGATTCATTATCATAAATTGTTAGATTTTTGGTCAGAAATATACAATATATATTCATATACGTAATATACTACTGTACAATGTATCAGTAGTATTAACTACTATAATCTATTGAATTTTCCTAACTTCCAGCGAGACCACAGCGATGGAAGACTGCCTGAAGTGGACTTCTTCTTGGATCTCGAATGTACCAAACCATTGATTTCCGAGATGTATAAGGCGAAACTCTTCACCCCTATCTCCTTGACTAAATAGATCCGATTCGCCCTTAGATAACGTATTCTTCATTGATTGCACTCTTCCTAGCCTACTGCATCATTATTATGGCTTTTGTTTATTTTGCTAACAGTTAAGACATTGCGTTGCTACTGACACTTGAAATCTATATTTTGTAATTAGCCTGTATTTACTTGTGTTTTTTACTACTGTTGTTCTTGTTACATAATACTTATGCTTCATGCAATCATAAATTGATCTCTGCTTATTTCTACAGTAGAAGGGGGGGCGGTGCAAAAACCCTTTTTAGGTATTTTTATCCGAAAGTATTTAATAAGCTTTTGTTGGCCACTTACACCCTCGAATATAAACGGCAATGTACGCATGTGTCATTTTGGAAGTTGATATTGATCGATATGATTGTAGTTTTCGGCTTAATGTACGCGATAAAGTTTATTTAGGAAACATTTACGTGTGTTATTTTCTATTTATTATTATTAGCTTAAATGCTAATTTCTATAATTAAGTCAATATTATGTAACAAAAATACATAAAAAGATCTTACCAGAAGGCAAGTGTTCTAGTACTTGGAGAAGTCAAATTGTACATTACAAATATAATTTATGTCTGTTTTGGTCGGAGTTGGTTAAGTATCTTTCATATTTAGTTTGTCAACATTTATTGTTCGTACATTTATTCCATTAAGTCTATAGTAATCGTTCCAATGAAACGGTAGATCTGAATATGACTGAATTTATGACTGAATCTAAATAACAAGCTTTAGCGACATTAATTTTCCAGTTGTTTAACTTACGTATTATAGTTTTATGATAAATATTAAACATTATTACTCTACCAATCTTTTAATCAAAGTTCACTTACGTACATTTTTCGAGAAATTATTTGACGTTAAATTTTCGCATTTGACAATTACAGCAGATACCGAGGAAATGGCATAATACATTTTTATTGCTTTTGACTTTAAAATAATAAAAGTGCTAAATTTAAATACAAAATAAAATTTTAATTTGTACAAATCTATCAGAATAACGGAACATATCCGAAATATTAGTTCACCCAATTTTTTACGATTTATGAGTGTTTGTGTTTGTGTTCTAATATTTGTTTTTTCTGGTTATATTGTTTTTGAGCACAGCGGACATTGGGACAAACTTATATTGTATGTAGCTAGATTTCAACGACGATCTTCTCGGAGGTTGAACCTGATGAATCTCTCGATAGAGTTCGGTTGAAGGCAGGGCAGTCTAGATTTGCCCTACAGCTTCTACAGAGGGAAGTTTCTTTGATTCATTACTGTATGCTCTTAGATACAGTAGACCGATGAACTTCCACAATTAGTCGTTGGTGGCAGTTCCTTATATGTTCAAGGATGTTTTTATATGTTTTAGATTTGTCCCATAATAGCAACTAACCTCCGTAACGGTTTTTATTCATACCTTTGTTCATACGTTTATTTATACTGTTCTGGGTGTTCGTGGGAATTTTGAATTCCTATTTAATCATACTTGATAAGAGCACAAACATAGGTTTTTATTGTAGAAGTTCACTAGTTTGATTTTTAGCGTTCTTAATCTTGTTAACGACGTATACGAAACGTCAACGAACAGATTCTCCGAACAAAACTTTGCAAATAAATTTGTCATAATATAGTCATTAAGGTATCTGTTTTGTAGTTTCTCCCTGTTGATTGTAGTCGTATCACCTTTGCCAGGCGCTACGCGGGAAATGTCTTCTTTTTGAAAAAAGTCAGTTATCAAAGATTGTAACTTTACAATGGCAAAACTTACAGTTAAGGTAGCCAGAATACCATCGCGTGGTTTTTAAGTACACACCTGCGATATTGACTGTCTATATCTTAATGCAGGGTTTATAACTAACCTCCGTAACGGATTACTAAGATGTTATTGTTTCTCATATTATCTCATACACATATATTTTATTAAACAATTTGGGCTGAAATATGTTAATATACAATACTAAGCGTCATATAGGTAAATACATGTTTACCTTTGACCAGGCAATTGGATATTACAAATGAAAACAACGTAAATAATATTTTGGTAAAAAAATAATATGAAAACTCTAGATAATATGTTATAGACATTGCTATATAATGCAATTGTATTAGGTCATTTGCATTTAATTAGGTCAGTGATGTAGTGCTATACCTATTTTTGACGCAGTAAAAACCAATCTAAAATCATACCAAAGTTTTAAAAAAACATAAAATATCCCCGTTACGGAGGTTAGTAACATATCGACCCTATTATGTTCAAAATGTTAACTGTGGAAACACAATAAGCCGTTAATTGCCAATATTCTACAGAACGAAGAGTAAGAATATGGGATAAAAAATTTATATATTCGCTATTCCAACAATTAATGTTCATTTTTTAAAAAATTAACATTAGCTATTTATCTGAAAATGACCCTTTATTTAAATATATATACAATTTTTTTGCTTATTAAAATATGCTACGCTTAAAACACCATAAATAATCCGATTGAACAAACATTTTATGATATTGTAACAAATATAAAAACGGCATCAATAAACCGAATTTTTGTTAATTTACATGACCGGCGCTGCCGAGGGCCGGGTGGCAGAGGTGGCCATGCCCCCACAAATAATTTATAACAATAATTTTTATTTATTACATCTGCTCATTCCGCGTGACACAAATTGTGGGGAGATACTAGGGCAGGGGGTTCAATGCGAGCGGACTTCAGCTTGGTAGAAAGAATGCCAATATAGAAATAATGTGAGCTAATCTACTTTCTTAAGTAATTGTCTGAGCTTATTGCCTATACATGTTTCTATATTATATGAATATTATTCATAACTTGCGGTACTATTACGACTATAAGCAAATAATTTATTGTAACACAGTTACAAATTGATTGGGGTTATGGTTGCAAATTGAAAACCTTGAACATGCGATAAAAGCTTTCCCGGAATTGTTATCGTTGTAACAAATATCAGAATATTAAATTTCATATTAAAAGTAATAATAATAAAAATAATTCAGTAGTTTGGAAGTACAGCCCACCAATCGAAATTTGACAATTCCGGACCTGATTTAGCATTTAATTACATGTGGATTTATAAGTTATTTAATATAAATTTATTTATACTTATTTTGACAATTGATGCCTACGCGAATGATCGGGTTCGCTCACAAAAGGATGTTATTGAGAGGATTACTAATAATATAACTAAATTATGTCTGAATAACAAGTACACAAAGTGAGAAAACAAATATTATATGGAACATATATTAAAACACCAACACAATCATTATGGATAATATATATCTAGGATCAAATAATAATGATAAGATAAGATAACATCAAACGTCAAACGTCAAAAAGTTCTTATTAAAATGAACTATTTAAATAAAAATAGTATGAATAACGTGTAGCGGCGGCTATATAGGTAATTGCTTACTCGAATTAAAATATAAATGGGGAATGATACTTTTATATTTTCTTACACAAACAGATTTCTGTGATATAATCGGAGAGGTACTTTCTTCGACTCTGTCTCACACTCTGAATATAATATTACAGTAGAAATCGCCGAAATCGAATTCGCTTATATCAAACATTACATTCGCCTACATGAAAAAAGTGAAATTTGAATAATTAAAATGTTATTTTGATATAAAAAATAATATTTAATTAAAAATTGTATATATACAATATATATTATTATGCAATGGGGCCATTTTACAATTAGAGGTATACTTTTTTGTTTCCATCCCGACATTTATTAAATAAAAAGTTATAAACTGTTTAAACCTGTTGTTTGTTGTAAGTAGAAAATAATTGAGAAATGGGTCAAGTAAAAAAGCACTTTAAAATCAATAAACACACAAAAATGATCTAATCGCTTACAAAAACGGAAAAATATGCTTAAATGGACTATGGACTGCCCTCGCTCAGAGTATTCGTTTTGTAAATTTTATTTTATTGTCATAATCAACCTACAATATTTATATATTGGAATAAATTGCATTATTATTTCATTGCTAATCACATAACATAGATCATTAGCATATTCGTCACTTTGAAGAAAGCTGTTTCGATTAAAATATATATATTTAAATTTTAAATATTGCACCAAAAACAGGAACAGAAATAAATTACTGTTTTAATAACAATTTTGATATATTTTTAAGCTAATAATATAAGCATGCTGTTTCCTTTATTACATCGATATCTTTTCAATTGATTATACAGAACTATTTTTATCAACGAAAAATAACTATAAGTTAAGAAATGATTGACAACTGAAACGTAAAAACATAAAATTTACTCGAGATTTAAACAGATACGTTGCCACATAAGACGGACCAATCGAATTTATATGGATTATGTATATGTATCTAAGCTGGATTTTCTGTTTATAGATATTGTCGTCAACTACATCAAATAATACTATAAAATAGGCAATACAATGGGTGAGTTTACGATTGGTTTTGAATTTGGAGTTAGCTTAAATTTTGGCTGTAAAACCAAATGGAAACACTTTAAAAAGTAAAAGTTTTAAAACTGCGCTAAGTATTGTCGTTTGGAAGAAAAAGTAAAAAGAGAAAGAAAAAAGAGGAGAAAGTAAGAAAATGTTTTAATAAAAACCAGATACGTTTCCATTTTTTACTTGACTTTATGAGATATACTTACGTCTAATTATATTATTACATATATATATATATATATATATATTGTACATCATAAGTATATTAATTATATTATATTTGAATAATTATATATTATATATATAATATGCATCATATTTAATTAGGCTACAACAAGTTTTAACTAATATAGATATAGTTAATATAGTTATATAATTATAACCAATACTGTACATTTAAATCTTTTAAGTACTTTAAATAAATATTTAAATATATTTAAAACAAAATTCTTCGAGGTTATATTTTTTTAGGTTGTCTGTTTTTAGAAAACATGTGGCATAAGTATAAATATACAAAAATTCAAAAAACTTATATAAATATATATTTTAAATGTCATCATCCTATGTTGCAATCTATTTATACTTGTTTTAATAGATAGGCTTTGCAGGAGTTCGAAATTAGACATTAAAATGATATTTTATGGAAGACGCCCATAATTTTCTCCATGTGTACGGCATATACTCGTTCCTCCTCGCGACAAGAAAGAGAAAGTCAACAATTTGATGACTCGCCAAACTTGGCAAAATGGACGAATACGTATGTCCAGGCGAGAACTTGAAATGTTGAATACCTAGTTGATTCACAACAGTACCAGTAATGTGTATATCATCAATCCAGAAGAATTTTGTGAACAACGAACACCAGTAAATCTGCTTGGCAAAGTTTGTTGGTGCCAAGTAGGCAAACCCTTCACAGTAGGTGGGATAAAAGTCACCTTTGAATTCAGACTGGGTGACTATCCATTTAGTATGACTTCGTTCGATTAAAGATCCCTTCCTAAGATTGCACAAAATACTGTTGATAGGAAACTGTTTTAGATATTTAACCACATGAAATATGTTGACAAAAACGTCGTCATCAAGTTTCAAAAAATAAGGAGCTTGTTTACAGTTGTCCGTGATCCATTCCATCACTGTTATGTGTTTTCTGGTCATGTTTCGATACGATTCGAGATAGTCACGTATTACCATGTCTCTGAAATGATTTAAAAAAATTATATATATTTAAATTATGCATATGAATTTTATCCAAAACATATAATCTGCGCACAAGTTGACCGTTCCGACATAACATTTTTTTCTTATGCACCAGCTTTGGTGTGTTTTAAAATGTTGTGTTTGACACGAGATAAATTAATATACCACTAATTTTTTCTGAATTTTAGGTTTAAAACACTTTAAAATATTTTTATTAAAAAACTATATATAGATTGCTTACTAAAGAATAAAAAGTGGAAATTAATTAAAATAATCAACGATTTTTAACTTTTATTGTACCGGGTCTTTAAATATTTCTTTTAACCAAATAATAAGTTTTTTTTTTCTTAATTTAGACCCCCCCTACCTTCCTACCCCATCCCTCTGCGCTTAAATTTGTTAGCTAAGGGCTTGTCTGACGTTAGTGAAACGGTGTATTTTTGGCAGTTTTTCAGCCTTATATTTTAAGCATCGTTCTAATTAAGAAGCCACAATAGAACTGTTAGAGTTTTTAGGGTCTTAGACCAAAAAATAAAATGTGATAACTTTTTATAATGTTACTTTTTTATAGATTCATTATACTTTTAAAAAGTTATCATTATGTTGAGATCTATGTTCCATCTAGCTATGTTTCATATTTGTTTTTGGACTTTAAAAAACAGCATTGTACATAGGTTAGTTATAGTATAGGATAGCAGTATAATAGTATATTTTACAAAGATTGAACAAATGATTGATTGAAAAAATTGATTAAAAATACGTTAAAATTATTTAAAATAATTATTATTAAATTAACTATATACAAGTATGCAAAATTGTTTGTATAAGATTATCATACTACTTATATTTTTTAAGTAATATGTATGCATATATTTTTATTTGCAATAATGTTTAGGCTAAGTATATACAATATAAATAAAGCCATCATACAAATTTGATTTATTTTATATTTAAACTGATTAATCTCGAGGCTATCTTCTGATATAACGACATACGGAAATGTTTGTTTATATCATTTTGTTTTAGTCATGCATTACTCAATAAATTTCAATAACAATTTTAAAGGCATTTGACATCTGTCCAACCCATAAGCTCAATGGTTCTCGTAATAGTCCAAAGAATGATCAATTCGACAAAAATATATCTGTATAAAATAAACGTGTTTTTAAGAATTGATATTATAATAAGAATTTTGATTAGTATAGTGATTTATTATTTCTTATATTTTATTATAGTTATTATTATTTATTATATTGAATTGCTCATAAATATAATTATACATATTTTTTAATTATTACTGGGCCACCAATGAGATTATATACCTAATCAAACGTGCCTGTACCTACAGGCCCGTAGCAACAAGGGGGCCAGGGAGCCCGTGACCCCCTAATATTATTACAAAGAACATATTTTTATTATTTCCTTGTCTAACTTTCTAAAATGTATCTACTTTTGCTAAATATATTTTAGTCAAAATAAATGTGTTTTCATATAATATATACCTAGACTAAATTAACTTTTTGGGAGTACAGCGATATTTAATATTTATAATTTTGGTAATAGTGTCTTTTATAAAAGTGGCCCCCCAATGAAAAAGGTATTGCTACGGGCCTGACCTATAACCTTGCAATTAATAATAAATTACTTAACATCTAGATGTATAATATTATTGCATATAGGACATAGATTATGAATTTACGTTCCATTATTGTTTTATTTCTTATTATTCCCCTACGATTATAATACAAATATTGCCAAAAACTTTTTAAAAATTTGAATTTCCTAACAAAACATATATGAAATATTTATTAGTAAGATTCCTAAAACTTGAAAATAACAACATTTTATTTCTTTTTTTTTCTCGAATGATAGCGATAAAATCTTGAAAAATCTTTGTAAGATCTTAGTAAGATCTGAGTGTGGTCTTAAATATATATTGTATATATTGTATATATATTATAACTCAAGTTTTTATTATCTAAAACTTAAATAAATACAGTTAATTACAAAATTATGATTTACCTAATTACGTGATTAATAGCTATCCATTGAATTTTATACGTCTATTTGTGCTGATTAATTTAACCTATAAAATAGTCAGATAAATATTAGTACAACTAAGTAACGTCATATATATAGTGATATATTTCAATAATAATTAATTGTGGTATGTTCTCAAAATGGACGGTACAATTTATATAATTGCAATGTTAAAGATATTAGTGAACCTGTTATTGTAAATATATGTAATTATTGATATTATATACAGTATGTTTAGAGGGCAATATTTTATGCGAAAAATTAAATTAACATTTTGTAAAGCTTATATCTACCGATGTGTCTCCCCATTAATTCGACGCAACAATTGATCGCTTAAAATAGACCCTAATTGTAGAATTCAACATTATTATTATATATATGGAACACAGAAAAAAGATAGTGTGTTAGTTTTTAAAAGTATTTGTTATACCTAAAGGTACTAATGCTTTTTATATAAGGTATTTATTTAAACTTAAATATTTAAAATATATATTTTAACACATATACAAATATAGTGATCATAAACAACAAAAATATACAATAATATATTCTAGCTATGCTTTCACGAAGTTTTGATAAACATTGTGAATAAAACTATTTAAATTGTGCGGTATAAGAGTCTGTTCTAAACTGTTTATAATATGTATATAACATATACAGATCGACATCAGTTCAGTCAAATTTATTATATGAATACCTATTGAAAACACATAGAAATACATAATAAATGTTAATAGTCTTGTTTGATGAAATAAATAAAACAACATTATTTAGATCTTTTTAAATTAAGTTACATATAAGTTATAATATGAAAGTCATTAGGTTAAATATCAAAATGGTATTTAATTGAAGAAGCCCACAGTTTTTCCCAAATATAAGTCATATATTCGTTCATTCTGGCGACAAGAAAGAGGTAGTCAGATATTCGACGACTCGCCAAACTTGGCAAAATAGACGAATACGTGTGTCCGGGCCAAAACTCATCACGTCTAAGGCGTAATTGGTTGACAATAGTACCGGTTATGTGAACATCATCAATCCAGAAGAATTTCATAAACAGTGAGCACCAGTACATCTGTTTGGCGAATTTTGTTGGTGCCAGGTAGGCAAACCCTTCACAGTAGTTGGGATAGAAGTCACCTTTAAATTCAGTCTCGGAAACTTTCCATTTAGTACGGTATCGGTCGATTATAGACTTCTTTTTAAGATTGCACAAAATGCTGTCGATGGGAAACTGTTCCAGATATTTAACCACATGAAATATGTTCACAAAAACGTCATCATCAACTTTTAAAAAATATGGGGCGTGAACACAGTTATCGGTGATCCATTCAAGCACTATTATGTGTTTCCTGGTCATGTTTCGATAAGATTCGAGATAATCACGCAAAACGATGTCCCTGAAATGACCAAGAAGGATACATACCTATATTAATATACTATATATACCTGTTTAAATCTATGGTCTATATAACATATAAGGATCGAAAACTTATTTAAAAAATGGAAGGGAATGAAAATCTATTGGAATCTACTCTAACTGAAATAAAAATTCCTGTACGTATTCTAATATCAATTAACTAGATATGAAACTACTAGACTATTACCAATAACCATTGATTTTCCCATAAAATGTCATCAATTTTAATCATTCGCTTTATTACTGCCAGGTCGGATGGAATCTGTAAAATATTTATATTTATCTATATCTGCCCTCCGGAAAATATTAATTTTTAATCTTATTTACTTGCCTTTCGTAAATATAGTTCATGCTTGTACCTACAAAATTATTGGACATTATTCCAACAATTAATGGTTAAAATGTAATGGCAACATCATTTCTAAGTAATTTTTTTCTCATGTCTGTTTTACATAATTGTGAAAGCTTGGTTGTACTTCTACCATCAAATAGTTTATAGTTGTTTTTATGGGAATTGTGACTGCTGTTGCCAGCGCTCATATCCATTAAACACACTGCTGAGGGTCTTATGCCCTCACCATAACTAAAACTAACTATATTTATTGTATTGCTTGGTCTGATCCTTTGGCTGTCATTTTTCTCATTATGGATCTGACTTAGCATGTTTCACAGGTATGACCTACAATTTCATTATGTTCTAAGCGTGTTTCGTTATGTATACAGGGGGTGCTCTGATTAGTTGTGTTACTTTAGTCGGGTTTATTGGATGTTTGTTGGTTAAAATATTTTCTAGAACCATTTTTTTGTATTATAAAACCTATTTGTCTTCCCAATATATAGGTACTTCCATTTTTTTACATTATAAAACTCAAATTATTCTGTATGTTTTTATATGGCTTTATTAAATTTTTCTTACTTATTTTGAAATAGATTCGTTACCAGTTTTCTGATATTATTATTGAAAAGTATGCAGGAATGTTTTGTTTTGGAATTTAATTAAAGTTTTATCTCAGAGTAACACTAACACTATATAACATTAATATTTTAAAAAGAAGATGTCATATATAAATTAATTTATTGATAGTATTTCTTTAATCTCAGTTAACCACTTTCTTTTTTTAAATAAAAAGTTATATAACTTTATTCCCTAACATGCATTCCATTTAATATTCCGTACTTATACACTGTATGTGCTTTGCATTGATGTTCAAAATTCATGACCAAAGTATATATCAAAATATATACTAAATAAACTCGAATAAAGTCGTGTCGAAATGCAAAATCTTTATTCGCAAATCAGCCCGGAATCAATTATTATTTTGAAGACGCAAGTATATTTTCAAACTATTTCTTAAAATATAAAATTTTCAATATTGCATATAGCATCCATCATATGAACTTGTAGAATGAAAACTTATATCATTTGACGACTACAATGATGCCTTGAATAAAACACGTCTGTTGAGATATTAAAACGTACTATATGAATATCGTTATTTGCTAACAACAGTGAGTATCGCTCGGAGAGTCGGGGTATTTTTTTACAATTTTTACTAGAAAACCAATAAATCATGTAATATTGCACCGGTCTCTCAGAAATTTAAGCCAAGAATATAAATATATAATAATATAATACAAAATATAAAAATATAAAAATTTTCAAAATACCTCTCTGAGTGACTATACTCCCATAATATATGATTGAAATTTGGCATAATTGTAGATATATAGTTCTATCAATTTTATTCACTAAATTTATGAAATGTACTACATAGCTATGTAGTACATTTCATAAAGGGCCTTCAGGAAGGGAACTGAAGGAGCTTTTATTCAGAATTAACGTATTTGAGCTGTTAATGTGCGAAACGGATTGATATACTCAAGCAATAAAAACGATTTCTGTAATTATATATATTCACCAGACGCTTATGTTGATGATTAGAAAACATATTTTTTAAATACCTTCGAGAACTTAAAGGGATATATGCTCTAGTTGAAATTGGCATGGTATATTCTTAAATCCTGACATACTTCGATTCGATACTTGATCCTCATGGGCTTAATAATCATGTTATGACCCATATGTGTATACATATGTGCACATTCCGGGGGGAATTGTATAATTAATTCCATCTAGAGAAATGTCACTTTAAGTACCCAAAAAGCATATGCTCTACACTCTTGATGAAGTCGACTGAAGATCTAGAAGGTTTTAAAAATATATAATTGACCAAAGTTGAAAACTTGTATCTTCCTTACATTAAAAAACCTTATATTAATACTCTAAACAATTAAAAAAATATATTTTTTGTTCCCATTTACTGAATTACAGAAGGAGGTTCTCTAAAAATAATTAATTGTATCAAAATCAATATAATCAAGCGGTACCACAAGAAAATGTACCATTGTGCCAAATATAAAGTTTTCACCGAACCTAGAAGTAGTAAAACCTCAACTGCGAATTTTTTTTCCTAATCTCTGAATTATTTTTTAATAGCGCAGAAAGATCAGCACAAACATTTTTCGCGTAATCTAAATCTATAATAAAAGCTATACCTTGAACTACTTTATTTAAACGAACGTTTCTTGATTTAATATTAGAAAAAAAATTGAATAAAATTATATTTAGATAACGAAATAATAAAATAGAATAAGAATACAGTATAAAATTTGAATAAAAACTTATTCTATGATAAATGTAATATATAAATACTTCTAAATACAAATAAAATGTTATGTTATTATAATTTAGCATGCAAAAATTTAATTATAAATCTTTTCTGTCTCAGTATATAGTATATAATAAAGTAAATGGTCAACAAGCCCCAGTCAATCTGAATTATATTGTGTGTTTAAGTGGACAATGCTATAAACTGGAGGTAGTGCTCTGCTTACCTTCTGCCTATATTTGATTAATTCCAGACTTCATATTCCTTTAAGTATAAATACATCGATCTCTATTTTCTTCAGAGTATAGTAAGTACCATTTGTCTAAATCTATTAGAGTATATGTACGGTTTATACCTTAAGCTCACGCAGTGCTTATTTATACTGGTTTGTAGTATATAAGAAGCGACTAGTGTAACATAGGTACCTACCTATTGTATATGCTATTGTACAATTACAATCAATATACAACAATGAAAAGTGCCGCACCACTGTTGATCACCTTCTACCTCGGTATAGTTACTTCACAATCTAAGCAGCTTTACATATTGTCAACAGTAGGGGTATAGGTAGATTTCTATTAAAACACAGAACTACCTCGCACAGCGCTCACTGATTTCACTGTATATATTCTATAAGTCATTAGACAACATAATACCTCCTCACCCGAGTTACCTCATTAATTTCAGCATGTCGCCATTTTTGATCATGGCTTCCGTGTTCCTAGCGGGACTTTCTCTAGGAACAAGTATGACTCTCAAGGAAGCTCAAGGTCTTGTTCAAGCTGATGGTACAAATCCTTACATTCGCTATGACACGTCAGATTGGAACATCGGAATGCACGCTGGTCTCGCTCTGCTCATCAGCTATTCTATTCTTCTAATCGTCTGGGGGACAATCACCGGAATTACCAAGTGTACTGGACGTAAAAGGAATAAGCGCGGTCAACTAAGTTAATATTTCGAGCAGTTGGTGAGTTTCTATATACAATCCAATTCCAAGGAAATGTGAAAGGAATCTTCAAACAGCAATTTTCATGTATATGATCTTACCGGAAGGGTAATCTTTAGTTTATTAACTGTTAAGCTGTCCAACGTATTTTTTGTCAATAATTGTGTATAATTAATTTAGGTGTTGAACTGCAGGAAGGGTTCCATTTTTATACATTAAGAATACGTTTCCTATAAAGAGTATTATAGATCATTCACACACATCTTTATTGTGAATGTAAAAATGAGCTTTTTTAAGTATTCTCTTTAATGTTATATACTGCATTAATATTTTCATTGTACAATGTATTTCAGTTTATTGTAATTCAAAGTCTATACTGACATAATATATAAAGTTATTTATGTTGTTATTATATTACAATGTATGTATATTTAGTATGTTGAACAAGTGATAATTTGTATTCATGTAATAGATAGTAATAGTATTTTATGCACAATGCTATCCACAGTTGTATTAGTATAATTGATTTTAGTACATTATATTAGTTGCTTAGATATCTAATAAATTACTTTACATTTTTTCAATCCAATTTTTCTACCATAAGTTTGCCATTATGTATTTGTATAAATATATACAATATGTTAGCCGATTGATTATACATATATATTAAACTATTGAGATATTTTAATATTTCTCATAAGTTCACAAGAGTTCAAAATTCAAGTTCAAGTTCACAAAAATCTTTATGATTTGTTAAGCTACATTCATAACGTGTATAAAATAGGTTTTCAATATGAACAAAAAGACTTATCGCCTTTGATGCCAGTACGTAATCGAATTGAATTCCGGTCCACGCTAAATTATATAGTGTTATTCATTTTTCACTAATCAATTTAATATAGGCTTATCACTATTTTACATATAGGGGCTCGTTAATTTTGAGAATGACTTCCTTAAAGAAAATCGTCTATCTCTATAATTAATATAAAACAAAATGCCACTTTATTAACCGTTATAATTATTGTTTTTACAAAAAGCCTATAGAAATACGATTTTGAAAAGATAAATTATTAGAAATTAATCTTAATCACATAAAATTTACAATATTTATTTAACAGTATGCCATGCAGTGTAACATGCTGATTTTAAACAAATGTTAATAATCAAGCAATAAAAATGGAAATAAATTAAAAGTTGCTTCGATCATTCTTTGTGCACTAATTTAAAATAATTTTTCTGATGTGAAAATTTAGTTTTAATGTTGTTTTCTCCATTGAAAATATTTCGCCATATAATAACTAAAATGTACGGTTTGAAGAATGATAGAATACGTTGACAATAATTAGCTTTTAGTTGTACTCACGGTATTCTATAGTACAGTAAAATAAATCACAGACTATAATATAGTAATTATTAACCCTTTTAATCATGTACTATATATTGTAGAACTATAATATGAGACTATAATTCTATAACGAACTGATAAAAACTAAACATGGTATATCGATATATGGCCGCTATGCCATACAAATAATAATTGGTTGATTTTCTACAAATATTTGCATTATACTCATATACACAGTATGTGTCGTTTTATGTCTAAGAATAATGGTGAAGAATAGGCTGCATTATAGTTAAAATGCAGAGCAAATGAAAACTCCGACTTTATAGACACTAAAGGACTACATACATATGTGGATCTGTCGAATGATAAAGCAAAAAGGGCCTGGAAATATTCAAAAGAGAAATTTATGCAGTTGTGGTATAATAGCTATAATATAGTATGTTTTTAATTCTTACGTTTTAATTCTAAGGAATAATTAAAATATAAATATATTAGTGCAAATTGAATAAAATAATTAAAACATAAGAAAATTACACCTTTCAAAATTTAGACGGTATATTATGACCAAACAATGTAGAGCGAACGACAAGAACCTTCACTCTAAAGAAAAAGATGACTGCAACGATAACTATACTGTATAACTATAACTATAACTAACGATAAACAAAACATGATTTTTTGAAATATAGGATAAAAGATTAAATTAAAATTGCATCACTTGACCCGATTTTTAATAGAAGCTACACAATTGTTTACAAACCAAATGATTATTTGTTCGTGGTTAATAGTGTCTACATTTTATATATATATAAAAAAAATTGAGTGAGGCATAACCACAGATTCTATGGGTATAACATTTGTTGTGGATAAATATTTTTAGTAACTTTCAAAAACATTCAATTGTCTTGCAACCAAACCAACAATCAATATAGTGCTAAAAGAAGTGCTAATTCTTTAGATTTCATATATATTTCTTATAGTTTTTTCTATATATTTCTTCTATAGATTTCCTTTTCATAATTTGTCGGAAATTGGAATGGTATACTGTAGCAGTCGATCTAAAAAAGATACAATTTATTTAAAAAAAAAAAAAATGTTAAAGATTGAATTATAAATTATTATATTATATTATGTTGTAATAGTATAACTGCTTAGTTTGGAAGAATTGGATTTTTACTTCTATTGGAATATTTAAAAAAAAAGTTATGTTTGTCTGTCGCTTTGACAATTTGTTGTGTTAATGTTATTGATTTGTTGTGTGCTAATGTTGTGTGCTAATAGAGTTAAGGATTTCAAAGGAATGGAAGGTAGTTATTTATTATTATTGCTTGATATGGAAGATTAGATGGGGGACGTATTACAAAATGTTACCTGCTTGGGGAATTAAAATTTACATCTTTGATATATATATAAAGACTAGAGAATGCGTTCATTTTTTCAACAAACTCCAATTACCTGGATTGTCTATATTTCAAGTGTGTATCCAGGGCGTGTGCAGGAATTAAGGC
Source organism: Coelogynopora nodosa (assembly GCA_034780555.1). Classification (NCBI taxonomy): domain Eukaryota; kingdom Metazoa; phylum Platyhelminthes; order Proseriata; family Coelogynoporidae; genus Coelogynopora; species Coelogynopora nodosa. The sequence goes on from JAUZND010004965.1 coordinate 17,085, forward strand.
AAGGGGGTTTCAAACTGAGAAAAAGCATCGCTATTATAGATCGTTATAGCTGCATTGCTAAATTATGTGGATATCGCACTTAGTACCTACAGCATGTTGTATGTATTATAATTATTTAACTTTAAGATGCGTTTCTCTCTTGTGTATCTTAAAATTTCTAGGGGGCGCAACGACAGGGGGAGGTGTTCCGGAACCCATGGAACCCCCCCCCCCCCCTGCCCAAAATCTAACTTTTGGAACATACTTATTAATTTTTATTGTTAAGTATTGGCTCATAACTCCTCAATTTCAGTTGCGTCTTGAAAATGTAGAGTTGTGAAAAGTTGTCTTCCTATGACTATATAACACCTTTACCAAAATTCCTAGCTCCTGTAACCTTTCTAACATATTTATTAAATGAATAAATAATCACAAATATAATAGCTTACGATCCAATTAATAATATCCAGTTTTGTAATTTTAGAATTTTGAAAATAATCTAATTTTGGTGGCACAAAATTTGTGTTGTAATAACGCGTAGGAAATTAATAATAAATAATTAAAATATTTATTTTAATAGATATTTAACAATATAATGTCATATTACAGCTTAGATATATACAAAATAATTGAGTAATATGTAAATATATATTTTTTAGACGATTCAGTATTTATTAATTACAATAATTTTTTTTTATATTTTATGAAATAACCATAATATATTTACATAGTAAATTTGTTATATTAGTCTACAGATTAATTATTTTTAAAAGGAATTTCCAGTTTTCTTTCAAGTGTCTGGTTTATCCCTGTTCATTTATTTTGCCGTAAGATCTCATAAATTGAAGAATACATTTATAATTAGACTGTAATGTATATTACAAGCTTACTAGCCTATATATAGTTTACATTCTGATTAAATATAGTTTACTTACATTTTTGGTTTCATGTCAACAGATCCTTTACAGCTGATCTATTTGGAGCTCGGTATATGATTTTCTTTCCAATGAATTTGATGTCTGTCGGTCATGTCGCATATTCAAATTTATTTAAAACTTATTTATTAACCCTCTATTAACCCTCTTTTAGCCTCTATTAACCCTCTATTAACCCTCTATTAACCCTCTATTAACCCTCTATTAACCCTCTATCAACCCTCTATTAACCTCTATTAACCCTCTTTTAGCCTCTATTAACCCTCTATTAACCCTCTATTAACCCTCTATTAACCCTCTATCCTCTATTAACCCTCTATTAACCCTTTATTAACGTCTATTAACCTTCTATTAACCCTCTATTAACCCTCTATTAACCTTTATTAACCTCTATTAACCCTCTATTAACCCTCTATTAACCCTCTATCCTCTATTAACCCTCGATTAACCCTTTATTAACGTCTATTAACCCTCTATTAACCCTCTATTAACCCTCTATTAACCCTCTATTAAACCTCTATTAAACCTCTATTAAACCTCAATTAACCCTCTATTAACCCTCTATTAACCCTCTATTAAACCTCAATTAACCCTCTATTAACCCTCTATTAACCCTATATAGCGTATTTTTTGGTAATTACTCGAAAACTGCAGTAATCAAAATATTGCTATGGCTCTTTTTTATCAAGAAGTTATATATCTAACATTTTGTAGTAGTGTTTCAAAAAAGATAGCACATTCAATATTATTTAATTAATATTTGGATCGTATCTTCTTGTTTGGGTTATCGAAAATAAAAAAATTCATAAATAATAAAACAGTGTAAGGTTACATTTTCATTTAAACAAGTTAACGTAAACAAAAGTATTTACTGATAGTAGTTGTCAAAGTTTTTTTATTAATTGATTAATTATCTATTGCTGCTATCTTAAAACAAATTATAATTTTCATTATGTTAGTTATTTAAAATTAATCATTTAATATTATTGAACTAATATATAAACCATGCGTTTTAGTTATATATATGGAAAAAACATTAATTCTCGCAGGTCAATTCTTTAAAAAAAACTGGGCTCATCACTCCCATGTGGATTATGAGTTAGTTAATTCAATTAATAGTTATCAATTATTATGTATGGTTAAAAATTACATTACATTTTAAAATCAACAATTTAATATTATCAAAAATAAAAAAACACTATAAAGTTAGCTCAAATGATTGGACACAAAATATTTATACAAGTAGTATATATATATAGTAGTAATAGTATTTATACCTAATTAGAGAAGTTAAATTAATTGTCTTATGAGCAACTAAAATAAATAATTTTTGATTGTTTCTAAATATAGGAGTGTGTTAAAAGAGTGTGAGAAATATATATAGTGCTACAACATTCATTTAAAGGTTAATTTAGTTTTCGTAGACTCTGGTCGCTCAAAGACTCTTTTCTAAAGAAAGACTGGAAAATATGGATTGTTATGTGTCCCGTTTCAAAAATGTTAAATATTCTAAAGTTATTAATTAGAAGTACACTTGTTTCTCGGTGCAATTCAAGTTGGCTTGGTTTAGACAAATTAGAAGACTATCCCCTGTAGGTGTAGAAGTTCTAGATTCCAGGTCCAGTGGGACACTATAATAAGTTCAAAATGGTACTCTCTAAATAGAAAAAATATGTAATTGTAAATAGGAAAAAACTTGAATGTCAGAAAGGTACCTTCATGCTATGCGAGAAGGTTTTAGAAGGTTTATAAAAAACTATTTATATAAAAAATATTCAGATAAAATGTTCAACCTATTTATAAACCATGTAAATATTTGATTATATATGTTTGGCGAGATTTTCACACTATACACTTATCGTAATAACATTAGTCAACACTATTAGAGAACAAGAAGTTAAACTATCATGTTAGAAACTCATCATACTACTTGCTATTAAATTATTATATGATTAATTAACTGGTAATATTATACAAATAAATAGTACGTATCAAATATCGATAGTAAGTATTTCATTTAATTAAAATTAATTTTTCGTCATTATTTTGTAATTATTTTTAAGACGAATTACGATTACCGAAGCTAACTAAATTGTTTCGAAAAAAATTATAAAGTTTTTATTTATATTTGTCAAGATTTTTTCACAATCCAACCATGAAAAAAACAGATAACATTATTTGAAAGAAATTGAAGAACTTAAAAAGAATTTGCCAAAAAGGTAAGATCTTATTAATGAATTAGAAAGATTTCAAAACGTCAAAAATATAATATTTTAAAGAGAAAATGTTTTTTAAAAATCTCAGAAATACAAAACTTACCAAAAAACCTTAGAGTAAACATAAACATAGGCTTCAATTCGCCGGTGGATGCACTGAAAAACTTTTCAAACTTTTCTATGGTAACAAGGTAATTATATTATTATATTAACTAATTTTTTAGGAAAGTCTTATATATGTCACATGTTATAAAAAATATATTTATATATATAAAACTGAAAATAGCTTATCTTCTTTGAATCTATAACTGCGCTTATATATACATTATAAGTTGATATTAATGTATATTAGTAATAATAGTATTTTAATAATGAAAGTACATAAAAAGTACTAATAATTATTTAATGTTAATATTAATGAAACATATATATTTATCAAAAAATTATCGACTGTTGTTGTTTTAGTTTCTACTATTGCTCAATTAAATCGACGTAAAAAAACAGATAAAATCCTCAAATTAACATTTTTATAAATCTTGACTGAGTAAACCATTTCACATCAACGGATCGGATGTGGTCTATAACACCAATGCGGGTTTCATAGAAATGCACAGATGGGTCCTACCAAATTTTTATATTTTCTTAAAGACTTTTCTTTTTAACTTTTATAACAAATTTCAAGTACATCTCTATTTAATCGTTATGTCGGTTTCCCTTAAAATTTATAATTATCATATATATACAATTAATATAAATCTAATATAACAGATCAGAATACAAAGAAAATAAGCAAAAATATTTCTATAGTAAAATAATTGCCATAATTGTATTAGTAATAAAAATAAGTATGTAAATACTCATTATATAAAGATAGGTTGTTTATTATTTTATAAATGTAATCTTTTGTAATATCAATCTCAATATATTAATAAAATACATTAAAAAGTATTTCAAAAGATAATTATAAATATTTTTCCAAACATTAAATAATGTTTAAATTTTCCTAGATTCTTTACAATACAATTTTTTAACTATTCCCGATTTAAAAACAAAATATATAACGAAAATCCTGCCAGCATCATGCATTATATATGTATACAAATCGTCACCTGTGTTGTCGACTCTCCATCCGTATCTTTTCCAATGTCGACTCATTGCCTGGGTTCCCCAGGAAGAAGGCCAGAGCAACTCGGTGCTGCCCCACCTGCCGGAGAGACCCCCACGTTGACCGAATGGTGGCTCGACGACCCCAGTATTCCGGACGGGAGTGAACCGCGATTACAAGAAAGACTTCGCCCAGACAAATGTCCGCCTCTTTCACGATAAAGGGAGTCTGGTCGAAGTATTGTACCCGCCCGGGGTAGTCTTTTCGACTACATTTTTTTGAGTATTGACGAAACTCTGAGGATGATTTTCCTGAAGGGAAACTCCTTCTGACTTTGGCGTTAAAATCTGCTTCCGATACCGGAATTGGAGGTGGTGGGGGTTCGTTTGGATTTTTAATTGTATCATCTTCCGAAAGTTTTACAACTGAACTTGATCCAACATTAATGTGTACCAAAACGCAGCAAAACAGTATTACCAGACTCATCAAATGATCCATATATAAATTCTATAGTTTTAGGAGTTACAATATTTTAAGTTTGTGAATTTCTATTTTTCAAAGGCGATGTTTATCAACAAAATTGACTATTGTCGAAAATTTAAAAATATTATTCAACAATTATATTCGACATTTTTTCGTTTTATGTTGTCAACTGAATGGTAGTTAATAGACGTTAAAGAGGTTACTGCGCGCTGTTTAATTATAAAAGGAGTATGTCAACTTACGCCATCAGTGCGAAAATACGATATCTCTTTCAATGCCATATTTGCTTCTGACTAACAGAAAATAATAGTCATTTGAATATTCTTTTAAATATGCAAATATTTAAGTAGAAACTGTTTTTAAATGTCAGCTGCGCATCCACGGGACGTATAACCATAGAGTATGAATTACATAGAGAGTTCTCTCCGATAATGTTTAGGTATCGATTTTTCATTTTAATGTTTTTAAGGTATTTGGTATAATCTCAAATTAACAATAATATTATATGTATATTATATATTATATATATTGTATGTAACATGATAATAAAATAAATGTGGTTATACACTGCTCCGTTGTTACCTGATTATTAAGAAATAGAAATTTTATACAATATTTGTTTGATAATGAAAATTATTCGAAAATATTTTAATTAACTATGTTAAATTTTTAGGTATTAATTATCTATAGGACTTTTTTAATTGGTATATTTTTTACTATAGCGAAAGATTCTTTCTAACAAAAAATGTTATGACCAACATATAATAATGAAGTTATTAATTAGTGTTAATGAAACAAGAAATAGGAATATTTATTATCAAAAAATTACAAATTAATATTATTTTGTAAATGCACGATAAATTAAACAATGCCTGATTGAATATTCCTCTTAAGAAAAGGAATTTTTTAATATTATTAATATACAGCCATTAAAAAAATAAATACATGTTATGTAAAACCACACAAAATGATGTACAAAACCCTAGACAATGATTAATAAATGCTATGATTATAGCATTTTAATTATTAACATAATAAAATAAGTTATCGAATATTTTCACTTGGAAATCCATGAAATCAACTTTATTTACAACAAATTTGCTAGTGGCCGCAGTCCTAATGCTGAAGCAAAACGATGAAGAGTGTCTACTTTCACCCGTTGGAAACTAATAAAATACTGAAAATTCGAATACAAAGTAAAATGGCGATTTCCGTGCTTATTATAACAAAACAGTTTAACATATTAATCTTTAAAGAGTAGCATCGTAAATTTCTTAAACATTGCACTTTCAAAATTAGTAAAAAAGATTATTTACTAAATTTTGTTTATACGCATTTAGCAACTATAACGTAGAGATAACTCTTCCTATAATTCATACTTGGACCCATAATTCGTATTCATGGAGCTCTTCAAAAAAATTAAGTTTGATTACCATCGAAAATAGAATTTGTTATGTAACAAATTTAATTATAAATATTCATTAACTTCAAATTCAAGTACAAATTTGAATTGTATGCATAGCAGTTTCAAAATTAATTGACATTAAAAAATATTCATATAATTTAAAAAAAGCTTATTATAAAAGATAAATATTTTAATTAAATAAATTAATTTTATTGTCGTCAAAAAAACAATTTTGCTGAAGATATTTCATTTTTGATTACAACAAAAACAAATATTATTGTTGAATTGTAATACATGATTTGTAGGTCCTACGCTCGATACTAAACAATGCGCATTAAATATAACTATAAAATGACAAAACCTAACAAATTATTAATTACCCAATTTCTTTTTTTTATAAGATGATTAATTTAATTTTACTACTAAATATCGTGCCCACATGAACTTGGAGCACCCATCTCATCCTCAATATGATTAATTGTAATTATCTTATTTAATATAAATGTTAATTATTATTATTAGAAAATGTCATTCAGAACGGTATTCGAAGAATATTGATGTTAAGAATATACATACATAATATACACCCTATATATTTATCTACATTTACTATTTATATCAAGCTGTGTTATTGTCAAAAAACGGTTAAACAAGTTAATATCCTTACAATGAGACATGAATTCTGAGTCAGGGTGCCTATAAAGCTTTTGGACAAAATTTAAGTTAATTTTAGAAATCGAATAACATAATATTTGCGAACGTTTATCTACATACTATATGAATATATAACTAGCTGTAATTTAAAATGATTGATAAACATGTTATCAACAATAAACTCTTAACTAATCATAGTAAAACTATGTGAGTGAGGAGTACAAGTCAGTGACAGATTTAGTACAGCGCATTATCAAAAGCCATATGCTCTATATAGCCTTTACACATATTCCATTAAACTGATTAATTTTCCTCAATATCATTTATTGTGATCTCTCACTTTCATATTATCTCTTTGTTTTTATAAGAGTGATCCAGATAAATCCAAACAATTACTTTTATAGTAACAAAAACCTGATTACAAAAGAATTTCTGACTAGTAGACACGAATTTAACCACTTTCAAACAAGCGAATAATTATCCTTTTAATCCTTTTAATTATCCTTTTAATACATTCTATCTAATTATAGTGAACTTCCAGACGGTATTGATGTTCACTAAAGATGCTATCAACTTAATATCCTATATTGCTATGTATTGTAATATATAAATAATGTAGTTAAACATAAATGTGTTCCTTCCTACTTCCCACTTTTATAGAGCCGATATGGTAATCCCTAAAATCAATTCTTGGCGAATTGTTCTTAAAATGTATATATATAACTGCAGAATACACTACTCTTACTTGTTAGCGTGTTAGTATAAAAATAATTAAGTATTATACGTCATGTATCTACAATTATATAGAGTAATTATTCCAAATTTAGCGAGTGAAAATCACAGAAAAATGTCCACAGGTTAATCAATAATTTATAAATATGGCCAAATAATATAAGTATATATCATATTTGATAAAATAATTTATTTTTGAAAAACATATATAATATTTCTTAAGGATACAAAATGTGATAAAATCGACGGAATTGATAAACCGCGACTCGCAAGAGAAAGTAAATAGAAATAAGCCAAGAAAATTTGTGAAACAAAAAAATGAAAACAGAAATACATATTATAAAGAGATTCTGATTGCAGATTACCAACACCCTAGACTAGAATAAATTCTCGATATACCTCTCGATATGCCAACACATCAAATACAAGAATATAGTACTTAGTTGAATTAGAAACGTTATACATATATAATTCACTTTGTACATTGCACAGTATTATAAGAAATTCGGAAGAAATGCATACTTGAGTGAATTATACATACCATCAATTGGAAATTACATAATACAAATAATAGACACAGTGAAAATGTGTGATTCTTATGTGATTGCCAGTCATTCCGTTAGAGCCACCGACATACTCAATGTATAATTAGTACCAGTGGAGACTGTGCCGTAGCAATGTTTAGTTGACAATTACTCTAAATAATTTGAGTTGATACTGAAATACTATCACAAAAGATGGTGAAAAATTAGAAAGAACCGTTCAACAAATGGAAAATGCGATTATAAAACTGTATCAATAATAGTTTAAAAAAATCTGACACATCAATGTACTGATAAAATCATCAAAAGAAACTCATTTTCATCAATAAATAATTCTACCCCCATTATAAACTTATTATTAGGTATATTATGTATGTTACTGATGAATTCTTTGTTTAGTGGGATTTGTGTGATTTTGTATGATTGATAATATTTACCCATCAAATCTTGAAATATTTACAAATTATAATATAAACTCAACACATCTGTGAGTTTAAACTCTGTAGAACAAGTTTAAACATAATGTTGACATCATGCGCACAGTTGTTGTGGTTCTATCTTGTACGCATGTAGGCCTACTGAAGAGATCATCTCGGTGAGAAGTAAAAGTAGAGCAGTGTAAAGGCGAGTGAGGGAGGGAGGGGGGGGGGGAGGGCCGACTGCTCCAGTTATCTCAGTGACTACTTGGATGGAAGGGCAGAGGAGTGGCGGATAGAGTCCACATCCTGTTGGTGACGACGGTCCAGTTGCTCTATCGAGTCTTTGAGTCGAGCCAGCTCCTGTTGCTCCCGTTCACGCTGAGAAATGAAGGGAGAGGGAGAGTGGGTGTGATTCAGGTGATGAACTGCATTGCAAAAGCAATATTATGATAAACTATGATGAACCTACGAAATAATTTTTCAGTAGACTACATTTCACAATACTTTGTTCTAGCTAATTTTTTAAGAGAAACAATAATATTATGTTATAATATAGTAATGTCAGATTGCAATTGAAAAATATGAAAATTAATGGCAGTAAAATATTTAAATTATATTCAATAAAAATGAAAATCACATAAAACTCGATTTAGCTTAAAGAAAACAAATAAATTCGTACCGCCTTTATAAATGAAATTTGGAAAGTATTATAATCCTACAAAATACTGAATGCGATGTGGTACAGCAAGATATATCTAATGAGTAGGCTATTTCTTTTAGAACGTAACTCCAGGGGCAAATAAAAACTTTTTTTTTCAGATGTCTGTGACAAAATAATAAATGAAAAAAAATTATTTCATACAATTTTGATAAATTGATAAAATTGATAAAATGTTGATAGCATTTGATAAAATTGATATTTAAAATAATTTTAATAAAAAAATTCCAAAAATGTCGGTTGTGCCCAAACCCAGTAGTATGTATTTCCAATATTTAAGATATTTCGGAGTGCCTAAAGTTAAAACACAGAATATTTTTTCCTAATATTTAAGAAATGTTGGTAGTACACAAACCCAATATGTATTTCCAATATTAAATGTACAAAGGTTTCATATTATAATACTTTTGTATCAATTGCTAACCATGTTTAGTTCAAGAAAACTAGTGCTAAAATTTGAGAATGTTTTCAACACTCCAAAATATATTCTAAAGTTTTAATTAAATATATATATAATTTTACTTTTAAAAATAATAAATATATTATGTAACATTAGTATTATATGGTCATATAAAATATGTAAAAATTATAACCAGAAACGTCTTGAAGTACCTCTGCCGTGGGTCGCGTTGGCTTTTCATTGGCATCCGGAGCGAGAATAATGTTCCCCCAAGATTTGTGACGTTTTTGAAGATCATTCAGTTCCCGCTGGACTTTGGTGAATTCTTCCTGGGTCACCGACATACTGAAATAGAGACGGATGGCAGTATAGAACTAGAGTAAACTGAGCGATGAAAGGAGGCAACAGAGCAGAGGCCGTACCTAAGTTTAGTGTTCTCAGTTTCAAGTTCCTTTTGTTTAGCTTCAGAGATTTGAAGACGTTGCTTTAGGTGGTTGAAATTGTTTTTGTATTTTTTGTTTGTCTGGAGAGAATAATAAACGTAAAATATTAGTGTACAATAAAGAAATTAACCAATAAATAATTCATTAATTATAGAAACTAAACATAGACAGGCGAGAATGAGGTGTAAATTATTAAAATGAAATATAAAGAATTGAATTTTCGCCGTTAGGCGATTTCATCACACTTCGTGTCTTAATTTATTCTACAGTTTAGATTAGTCTATTCTGATGTGTATAAGTCATGTTTTTAAATCAATTTTCACCATATAGTGGTGAATTATATGTTTTGTAAAGATAGTTAATCCATAAAAAAGGCTCCTTTAGCTTATAGAGGAAATGTTGCCGAATTTTCATACTGTTATATACTATATTATACATTAAAAATGTAGTTAGTCTTGTATTTCGTACAACCATAACGAAAATGTAAAAAAACTTACACTTTATTCAATAACAATAATAAGAGCGTTCTTTTATTGTCTAACATTTATTTTTTTAAATTTTAATCGTTTTACACCCGAAATGAAAATAAACAATAATGTTATGTTATATGTCATATAATTTTAGAATAATGATAAGTAATCAAACTTATCATTTAAGTAAGAATTATGATATCATTGATAATAAATTCTTCAACAAAATGTAATTCACATTTGCATAATGTGTTAGAACTTTGCGCGATAATGCCAACCTTGGCCTACATATTGCTCAGATGTATTTCAAACAAATCAGATAGTAGCGATAGAAAACTCTATTTGGAAATTTAAAATATACGTTTAACGTTTTTTGAACGTTCTATCTCTACAAACATTATTAAAACACCCCTCTAGAATCTTTGATTTTCTTTTTATTTCATTTAATCACTTTCTCCCATTGTTCTAAATTTATGAGACACATTGTATTATTGAAGTGTAGTATAAAATGTAACTCCACTAAACACCAATTGTCAATAGAAATAAATAATATATATATAAGAAAAATAACGATAGATAGGCCATTACCATTTCTATGTTAGTATATAATCAACGAACCACTAAAGTACGTAAAAATCTAAAAATGAATCACCATGACTACCAAAAACCATTTTTATAAAAAATGATTAAACCAACTAAATAATATGTAGAAAAGCAAATAATAATATTATGTATCACTGACAGTGTGTACACACTATGATAGCTGACGATCTAAGCTATTTAACCAAATAATTATCACATATTTAACATAATTACAATATCATATGCTAATGAGCAGTTTTTGAAATATTTATTTTATCAGTTTTGGCCTACATTGATGAAACACAGATAGTATGCATGAGAAAAACAGAAGCCATCTACATCTCCACGAGATGCAACGTATGAGAGGCAGGCCCACCATTTTGATGCCACCCACGGCGGTCTGCACCCGGCCGTCCACCGCCCGCACCGCCGCCTCCAGCTCGCGTACCCGCCGCTCCATCTCGGCCCGGTTGCCCTTGATAACACGCTCCGCCTCAACCACGGCCACTTCCGCGGTGCGCACCGATTGGTCGGCCCTACCCTCCACCTGCCCGGCCAGACCACAGACCCGAGCGGAGGTTGTAAGCAACAAGTCATTCATAGGAGTAGTGAGGTCGCAACTAAGCTTCCTACTTGCAGAGTCATAATATTAGAATAATCTTAACGAAATTTACAAAAATATCATGTCATATTTAATCTATTTAACAAATAGAAAGGCGCATTAATATATGGTAAATTAATTTTTTTTATTCAAAAAATTATCAAAATTAAAAGCTGTACGTTATGCACTGTTGTATTATAAACAATTGTGTTAAATAAATTTAATAAAGAAGTAGTAAATTTTTTAAATTGGTATTTTAAATTAAAAAGTTATGTAAATTAAAATGTCGTATCAAAAAAATGAAAATCTCATTCTTAACAATTAACATTCCAAACATCGTATTTAAAATAGAGCCCCCACCTCGCCCATAACCTGGCGCATGTGTCGAGTCTCCTGCGCCATAGCATCCATGCCGGCCACCTGCTCGGCCACCTGTCCCACTTGGCGGTGCAAAGCGGAAGCCCGGCCCTCTTCTGTCACCAGCTGGCCGCGTAGGTCACTCAACTGGGGCTGACTGGACTCGGCAAGGAGGGCGCGCAGACGGGAGCACTCGGCGGTGGCGGCCGTGGTCCGGGTCATCGCCTGGAGTGTAATGGTTGTGCGGCAACATGTTTTGTGGCTGTCATGACTACGGAAGTTAGATAATAATACAGTTATTGCATGAAAATCAAAACAAATACATATTTTCTAATTATAATATTTAAATTTTATTTTATAGCTTGAAAAATATACAAAAATGTATTGCTTTTTATGAAATATTATTAGGTATCCACACCATTTTTAAACAAGTGAGTTAGGTTAGGAAGACCGCTATATATTATATAATATTGATAAATGTGATTAAACAAAGAAGACATACCCGGATAAACCCCTGTATAGCATATAACCAATAGTGAACTGAGACTGCAACTCAGACTAATCCATCCTACGCCAGTGATCAGTACAAAACTATAGCTGTTGCAAAGCATGTTCCAATGGCCACTCAACTATCAACAGTAGTCACTGGATTGTGAAAGAATAAACTTCAATATGATTACAAACCACTGTCTTGTTGAGATATATACTTTAAATAATTGTAACAGAAACGAGTTAATACATAGGAATGAATACTCTCTTCTAACATGACAATTTTTAACTCGAAATAACTGTATTATTAACTGTCTATCTTTCTAAACTGCTTCTATCCCTCATAACATAATTTGTCACCCACCCCAACCCCCGCATTACTCAAGTCCCCACCTTGTTCTCCCTCGACATATTCTCCTCCATCCCAATGGTGGTGGCAGCCTCCATCTCCCTCAACCGCCGCTCCCCCGTGGCTAGTTGAGTATCCAGCTCGCCTCTCGCGTCCTCCACTCGCTTCAGTTTGATCCACTCCTCCTCGCGGACCGCCAATTCGCGACGCGAGATCGCCTTGTCGCTCTCCGAGACGCGAGTCTCCAGGTCGCGAATCTTGGCCTGCGACTTGTCCAAACGGAATGCGGACTCTGTTGCGAAGATAAATGAATCGATTTAATATTGAAAAGGTGTAGATAATTGATTATTCTTGATTATAATATGGGAGAGAGGAATCAGCCTTGAGATCACTAGATAAACTAGATAAAACATTATTAATAACAAAAAAGTGATAACTATATAAAATGAATTTTAATAAATGATCAATGAAAAATATTACTTGCATTTGAAATAATATTGTGTTATCAAGTAAAAAGCAACAGCGTTCATGATATCTCGCCTTTTATCTCAATTTCACTATTACAAATTAACAAGACTTGCATCATCACGCACATTATGTTAATTTTCCTATTAATAACGTTAGGGAATGTTTTTTTAGCAACTAATAGTCGGTTTTAAGACAATATGTATTTTCAAAGTTCTGTTAAGCAGTTTGCGTCCATCCCATCTTCAACAATTATACAACGCGTTTCTATATTGATTAATTTCAATTGATATATCAATCACATGATTATACACGATGTATAAATACAGTAATATCGATCTAAAATAAACAAAATCGATCTATGTAAATCGATGTAAATAATCAAAATCAGATCAAATTAAACAATAAGTTTTAATTCAATCATAGTAATATTGATTAAACTACAACATTCTCAAAGCTCAATATTGTCATACTTTGGACACATCATAGGGGTGAAGAGTATATGTAATGCTGGGAAGTATATAATAATCGGAATGACTGTTAGTCGGTCTCGCCTTGACGGTAATTTAATAAGGCTCTGAAAAAGTTATAGTCATAATTAAAAGTTATAATTATTCAACTCCGGCTTCCAATTATGAATGTCCTCAATTCACATACTTTATCGATATATTACGTGTTAATTTTATTTTCTGCCTAGTTATATTATTGAAAATTGAATAAATATTAACTTTGTTATCAAAAATTTATATTTTCATATCTGATTATGGAAGAAAATCTTGCTTTAGAACCCTTTATTAGGACCCTCTATTAACGCATATTAATGTGGCCGATAATAATTGTATACATCATACAACGGAATAATCATATACGCTCCATAGGTTTGAGATTATTTCAGATTGTACATTTGGATATAATACACAATTGGTGATAAAAACAAATATGTTATATAATAATAGACAGTGGTCACAGATATTCACCATAATATTAGTCAACTCATAAAGCAAATACCTTTCTCCGCTATTATTATAATTCTCGTCCACTGAGTAAGAACCCTTTTTACTTTCCTGTTACGTTTTATTCTGGTAACATATGCCTTTGTAAATCTTGTAAAGAACAACAATACTGAGAAAGGTTAAACGATAAAATACGCAGAAACTTATCGTTACTGTTTTATTATCATTCTGGTTTCTCCTTTTAGGTAAAAGAAATAGCGATGTTAGCATTTTATTATTGTCATATATTCACGAATCATGAACGAATACAGTAGATGTTTTCGTATTTATCAGCACTTGTTCATAAATAAAATTTAAGTTGTCTATTCCGAACGGAAATATTTAATGTATCATGTTACAAAGCAGATTAATTTTTTATCATAATCTTTAATTTTAAATATGTTAGAAATACAACATTCAATTAAGGTGGATAACAATAGAGACAGATTCATAAGTGTTCGGATACGCCATCAAATACTCTACTGTATTAGACAGTAATATAATGTATTTACCGTTAATCATTTTTGACAATAGGACATAGCTCATTAAACAAGCGATTCCTTCTCCTTCTTCACTCGATTTTCTAATCATTAACAATGAGAGAGAGAGATAGATAGAGAGAGAGAGAGAGAGAGAGAGAGAGAGAGAGAGAGAGAGA
>JAUZND010004966.1:0-11428 GCA_034780555.1 Coelogynopora nodosa
TAAAAAATCAATATTTTGTATTATAACTTTTGTACAGCTCGATTGATTTTTTTGTTTTTGCACACATATAATAAGGTAATTATGTAGAGTGATTAAATATTTAAAAAAAGTTAGTACTATTTATTGTTTTATTTTTATTGTTGATTTTTTAGAAAAAAATGGTAAAAAATCAAAAAATCGATATTTCTGCCGAACAGCTCGATGAAATATTTTAAAAAATATATTTTTTAACTATTCTTAGTCTATACATCAAAAATATCCAAGAATATTTTCAATACCTTTTCATCAACCCTAAACCACCTTCGGGACACCCGTGAAGATGCAATATTTCATACAAAAAAAAAATATGTATATATATATATATAACTTATTCAATATATTGTCGTGGGTTACGTGGGTATATACAATATATTGTAAATGTGACAAAACGTAAAAGGCTGCCAGCTTTGACACCAATATAGCCAATACGCTATATCAATACTCCATCTACCAGAATATTAAAAAAATATCGTAATTCCAACAAATAATTTGAAAAGTAAATAACCATGATCTAAAATAACGGCCAACAAGCAATGATAAACATTTATAATAAATATATTTACAATCAGTTTTATATTAAAAAGTTATTATGAATCAAATTGTACCATGTTCTTTGTAATTTATGACAATTAACAAATAGGGACAAATATGAGTACAATGCAATTTTGGCTTCGTCATAATTTTCCTGTATGCAATTAAATAAGCCAATTATGAAAGGGAAAAAATGTATGGAACATTTACAGAATAAATTAACGGTAAACGCAAAATTATTTTTATGAGTATATGACTGAATGTAATATAATTGCGACGAATAAAAGTATAGATTTACTAGTTAGTTGTTATATACATATTACATATTAACTTATTTGTATGACAAGAACAGTCAAAGTAAACGTTTTTCGCTGATAAAATCTATTGTAATAAAGTTATTACATGGGAAATTTTCGCATCCTTTTTATTATTTGTATACTTATATTAAAAAAATCATTGATATGAAAAACAATGAAGAAATTAAATAAATAATTAGAACATCGAAACATTATATTATATATATATATAAGTGTGTGTGTCAACAATAAAGTTATACTATAGTTTCCACAAGACTATTGTTTTTTACATTCTACAAATTGTTTCTTTGAAGTGCACACTAATATGTTCACAGAAATATATTTAAATTAAAATTATATCTATTTGTATAAGTATTTCATGCGGATTTGTCATTCATACTTCATCCAAGCATAAAGCACGTACGTGTACTTTTTAAGTTGTATGGGTAATTTTTTGTAAAACACATCATGCATATATTCAGGCCCATGGGAAGTCGATTTCTATTGGTACGGCAAGATAAAAATTAAAAGGCTCAATATTAGAAGTGACGTTATTTTCAATAATAAAGCTATGGCAACTCTAATCAAAATCAAATATGATTTGAAATCGATTAAAACTTATATAGTTTACATACAAATTGATAAAAAAGGTAGGTTTATAGTATATGGTTACATTGTGATGATAGATATACATGTTTACACATAGCACATTGAACACAAAATGCAGATATATTATATAAATATAAGATTTAATACTATGCATAACTCGTTACAAGTTTTTATTATCATTTTGAATGTATTTCAATGCAATGATCAGTTTCTTTCATTTTTCGTAATTTTCATTTAAAGAACAGTTGAAATTTAGAAATATATTTATAAATATGTTTTAACTTATTGCGTACAAATTATTATTTCACCGAAAAAATTAAATTTATTTATTTTTGTCGACCCTTTAATGTTAATTTTAGATTGTATATTTGCTTTTATTGACTTTCTGTTTATTTGTTTTATTGATAGTATTATTTGTTACATTAAAATTTATATATGATTTATTTTAGATTTTATAATAATGTATATGTTAACAAATGCTTCTGTAATAGAAATATATAAATACCTATAGTCATAGATACGTATTTAAACATAGAGTTATAGACATACATTAACATAATCATAGACATAGCCTATGTCATAGGTATTTACACCTTCTGTATACGTAGTCTTAAAACATCTATAAATTTACTTATAGAAATAGGATTTTTGTTATAGATAATGCATGTCTGTGATATAAAACAAGAAGCTAATGTTAATATTAAAAATAATATTTAGAAAACATTTTCAAAAATAAGATATATTTGAAATATATATTATTTTTGAAAATGTTTTCCATTACGTTATACTTAATGTGATATCTATATGTAATATATATATAAATAAAACCATAAAATATGTTTATATATAATTATAACTATAATCATCTATTTAAATAAAGGAGTAATAATATAACTAATACCCTGCATGCACTTAACCTATCATATCAATTAGCATACCTAGTTTATTATTTATGAAACAGATATAATACCATATCAATATCTTTTAGAATTATAAATATGGTCATGGTTACATTCATATTTCTGCTTAATTATTAAATCTATTATGCAATTTATAGAGACAATATTTATTATGTGTTGATATTATTATTAAAAATCTAAATATATATAAATAAGTAAATGTATAATGAGCATGCTATTGGCATTAACCATATAAACCCAGGTATTAAATAAAAAATCCAGTCAGTATTATGCCTATTGTAATGCTATCAATCAAATTGGCATAGAAAATACTGATAGATAGTTATAATTATATCAGAATAATGTAAACAGAATGTGATTGGACATTAAAACAGTATAACAAATAATCAACAAAATTACATACATGCTTTTCAACAGACATATTACCATATATTTATTAATTACCTTTAACCCTTTCCGCCCTGCAGGGTGGGCACCGCCTGCACATACCCCTCCGGCAGGGCGGGCACCGCTCTCACATAGTATAGAAATTTTTTATGCACCAGAATAAGTTATAAGGCATTATAGTTAGCCGGAATATCATTCTATAATGTGATAATAAATGTAAAATATGATTAGTGGTTTCAGTTAACCAATCACAGTACTTACAGTATTTTGTTAGACGTTGATGCATGTTCATTTATCAACTGTTGTAATACTATGTAATATAATTGAATTTTGAATTGAACTTTGAATGTGCCGGAATACATATACATGTTTTTTAGGTAGCCAAGCGGAAAGGGTTAATGATACAAATATAAACATAGAAATATATAATAAATATATAAAAATTTTAATATTATTATAAGAACTAATACTTACAGAATTTGCTATATACTCATCAAATTTGAACTACAGTAGTTTCTTAATATATTAAAAAAAACTCTTTTCTGAACATATAAAAACAAAATACTTTTTTTTAAATTATTATTATTATTATATAATTATAAAATATTATATATATACCTTATGTAAAACATTAAACATAAACCAATCTTTAGGCATACAACTGTTTAAAAAACTCAGAAATATTATACAATTAAGTCAACTATAATATATAAATTCAAAATTTTATATATCCTGAATTCACCAATCATCAACAATTTATCAATTCACAAAACTCAATTAATATAGTGATTTGAATATTTAAGATATTTAGGATATAAACATAGTTTTAATTATCCTACTTATAAAACAATTAATGTTTTAAAATATTATTCTAAATATTTTTACTGATGTCAGTGAGATAAATTAGATTAGTAACTGTCAAATTCTATTCTGTACTAAACATATTCTGTTTTAATTATATGATGTTATACTTATTCATCTAATTATAATTATTTCAGTTAATTCTATTTTCAATATCTTTTTCAAACATCAATTAGGTTTATAAGCAAGACTACAGGTAGACTTTAGGTAGACTACAAGACTACGGGCAGATTTCATAAATGTGGGCCCACTTTATCTTTTTCTGATGATTATATTTTTTGGTTAGTAAAACACATAAAAGCTGTTATAACTATATGTTTACCTTACTTTTGACTAAACTCAAGAAATTTCAAACAAAAGACAATGTTTTGTTGGAAAACTATTTTTAATATCCAAGTATAACTTGTTTCATATGAAACAGGCCCAGAGTGATAAGATGGAAAATCAATTTGGATTTAGAAGATGGCCTACCATATCTGAAAAGCAGAAATATCAGTAGGGATGGACCAGATTATTATTATTATTATTATTATCATGTTTAATCATGTATAAAGAAAAAACACATTTTATAAAGCATACAATTGAAGGAACATTGAAAAAGCAGAAGGGAAAGTGACAGAGAAAGATCACAGAAGTCATAAACAGATGTATGACATGAAATGAAAAACATCACATAAAGTTTTATGGATATATTTTACAATACCAAATAGGTTATTGAATTCTATTATGATTTTATAAATATGTTAAGCAGTATGTAGAGTATACAATTAATTAAAAAAATCCTATGAACTTCCAATTAGGACTATAATAGTTTAGACAATTTCACTGTTAATACATATTTAATATATGACATTTATTTTTTTAACATATTTTATTTATAGACTAATATTTAACTATTTTTATTCTATATAACACTCATTTATAAATGTTAAAATAATATATTGGTTATATACTACCTATAACCATTTATTAAACAGTTAATATATATCTATGTTATATTTTATTGTGTTGATTTTGGTTTTTATGTATCTGCTTATAGTTTAATGAAAATTATTATGCTACTCTTAACATTTTATATATTTAAAAATACAATGAATCAGTATAGCAACTCATTGTAGATAACAACAATTTTCTATTGTTTGCAATAATTTGCAGCCAGTTTTCCAAGAGGTTTTAAATTTACATAATTTGTAAACTTTTTAAATTCATGTAAATTTACTTTTTATATATTAGTTTCTAAAATTTACAATAAATATATATAATTTAACAACTTATTTCAACAAATAAATAAAGGATAAAATAATCAAATTTATAAATTCAATATATATTTAATTACATATTTAAAATTATTTAAAGCATTTATAATGAATAAATACGTTATTATTTTACAATTAATCTAAAATGTGTGTTTGAATTTAAATAACTGTCAATAAAATGTTCATGATGCTGCAGATGTAGTTGTAAATAAAAATTCATCTGATAGTGTGAAAAAATATGAGTTACCTTTGAACAATACAACAATGCTTGTCTTCACTTAAAATATTAGTTGCTTTTTAATGACATCTTGCTACTGGTGAATTTGGCATAGATTATATTGGTGAAATTGTTATATAAAGTATGTACGTTTATTTTAAAAATCTTATACATTAAAAAATTATTTATTAACAATATTACAATTATTGAATGATCTATAATATAAATTATTAATTTTAAACTTATGTTTATAATCAGATCAATGAATATATTATGCCACAATTAGTGAATCATTGTCATGTGACTTACAAGCTTTAACTATGTTGTCTTTAAATAATATATTTACATCAAATTAGCATAATAAATATTTCAAAAATAATATTTTTCAGTGTTTTTTTTTACAGATTTTGTTATTAATGTGGTACTACTATGTGGCTGACTTTGCAAACATTTTCAAGGCATTTATTGGCACCAATTACCTCTCCATACCTTTTGCATTTTCACAAGGTGGCCTAGTAGTAAGTGTTCACATATATTGACTACACAATTTGCTACCTTTATTGTGAGTGCATCCTATCAATTAGCCGTTTACTTGATCTTTTGCAGTTGAGTCCAATGTTTCTCTTCTTCATTGCGGTAGTCACGGACCACTGTTGCACACTTATCGTGGCTAACAAGGCTATCATGATCAAGCAGCTGGAAGCGGCGACATATGACGCAATTAAGTCTGGCCTCGTCCTCTCCGAACAGGAGACCAGAATGTTGCACACTGGGCAGACGCGGTTGCGATGGCAACGCCACACACAACTGAGCGACATTGCGGGTCACGCGTTCGGTCGGCCGGGGTCGCTGCTCGTCAATACCTGCCTCCTCTTCACGCAGTTTGGCTTTGGAGTGCTCTACTTTATTTTCATAGGAAATACGATGGTGGAAATGTTTCCAGTTCGAAATGAAACGATAATGACAACCATCAATGCAAGTGATGCGGTGGACCTTCTGTTGTCAACCAGTGCAGCTCCATCTTCGCGACTAGTGTCGACCTCGCCGAGCCTTTATCTGCTGATTTTACTGCCGTTTCCACTGTTTGTATTGTTTTCCTTTGTACGCCATGTTCGTCAGTTGGGTTGGATCAGTATTTTAGCTAATATAGCTATCTTCATTGGATATTTTGTTATATTCGGCAACTTCATTGCTAGTAAGTATATTTTCAGGGATGTATTTAGAAATACATAGCATGTTGGTATTTAATCCAATACGTGATTATCTTTTCAGCATTTGACTCAATTTCTTATTGGGATGTTTAATGGGGGTTCCACCCTACAATAAATGTATTTCAAAAACTAAAGAGCTGGGTCACTAAAATTGGGTGTACATTTTGTTTTGCAGTAAAATAACAAAATGAATAATGATCCATTTCCGATACCATTTTTTTAGCTAGTACAATTTCCCCAGCTACTTCCTTCACTACTAAGCATTAATCGTTGTACTATTGTAATACACCACCTGATGAAGATTTAATGGAGGCCTTATTAAAACTAAATTAATAATATTACAAATATTTATATATACATATACTATAATATTTACAATCAAATATTATCGATTAAAATTATACTTGTTTCTAATTGGTTATTATGCTAATTATGTCACATATATTTTAAATATGTCAATACCAAACCTTTAACTAAATATAACTAAAACTATATACTATACCATAACAATGTATTAGCATTACAAACAATAAGAAAGAAACGTTATTGTTGCGTTTTTGTAGAACTTTATTAAAAACAATTACATTCATTATGCAAATCTTCATGTTGTTCTGATGAAATTGTGTTAAATGTTATATACTACTTAATGTGGATGTGAGCATTACCTTACACAGTAGACTGTAATAATTGTCCTCTATCGATTTTTCACATTATAATAATCTCCGTTGTTGTTGTACGTATTGTACTGACCGTGGCATTTCTCGAGCTACATCCTATTTATTGTTAACACACACACTTTGTTTTTTGCGCCTTCTGTTTACTATCTCCGTTTTTGAACCCGACTTCTTACATTAGTCACGGCCCTTTTATTTCATTTGATGAGTAGTATACTTGAGCGATTACCTAAAATTACGTGACAGGTGGGAGGGGGGGGGGGGATATTATTCTGAAAAAACAAAACAATTTAAATAATAAATAATTATTTGTAATTATTTGCAACTTTTTAATTCGCCTCCACTATTTATTATTTCTCCATTTTCATTTCGTCTCACCTTTTCCCTCCTCTATCATGACGTCGACTTGACTTTTATGAAATTGTTTATCCTGTCTTCTCTGTAGATTTCAAGCCAAGTCCCACGGTCGAGTTGGCTCATTTTGCCAATCTCCCTGTGCTTTTCGGACTGCTCGCGTCTGCCTACGAAGGAATTGGAACCGTATGTGTTAACAGCTTGCATTGCATTAAATAATCTTCTAGTCGATGAGTTATTGACAGTACACAATACTATCTCCGTTATGCAAATATATAAGTTGACCCATTCAACGATATGTCTGCTGGGGAAATGGAGTGTGGGTTGTTGAACGTTGTCATGGTATAATCTGTGTTGGATAAATGTGTAAATGGCAAAATCAATCCTTAAAATTCATCCATTTATCATGCATTATCAGCTTAAGAAAAGGTATAATTATCTTCAAAGTTTATTCGAACACGAACGCTTCTATAGAAGCAATTGTAAACGTAAAAGTAATGTATAAATACTGTCAAAAATTTGCACGCATTGAATTAACTAAAATCGTTTTAGTTTTGATAAAACCTTGATGTTTCTACTTTTACACTTAAAACAAAACATGTTTGTATTATGTTTCATCGTACATATATTTTTAAATATCTATAAAACGTCTCAAAAATACCCCCGAATTGATTTATATTGATTTGGTTTGATGTGAACGCACCTTGTTGTTTTATATATTTTAATATAAAAATAAGGATAAATGTTTATTTTTAATGTTTGAAACTCTCATTTAAAAAATGAATATACTTGCAATTTATATTTGCAATATTAAAATGTGTTTGAATTAAGCTTCCATTAAGCTTCCATTGTGTACTACCGAACAATATCAATTTCAGTTGACAGTCGTAATATATTATAAATTGGAAAATTACTTATTTTTTCTGTTATTATTACTTGGGATTTTTTTATGAAAAAATGAAAAAGTTTTTAAAATTGTTATTCTATTATTAGGCTACCTTGTGTTATACTTTTTAATGACTGTTTAAAGGTATGTTTAAATATGATCAGTGCCAAAAACGAATCCCTAGCAAAGGACTAACTACTAAACCATTTTTTGTTTTATAAATTAGGTCCTATATTCAATAATATAATAAATAAAAAGTTATATTCGTCCTATTTTTATCGTAACATATCTTTTAATGATATTTAAGTTATAATGTATTCATATGTCCGACTATTCTATCGCCTTTATTAACACATCCTACTTTAATGTTTCTGTACAAAAGCTTAATAAACAGCATCTATTTTGCAGCTGACTGGTACGGTACTACAATAAATTTAATATATATTTGCATCCGCATTCAAAAGAATCCCTTTAAAACATGTCCTGGATCTCTTGTTGTAACTTCATTTCCAGCGATTCTTAAAGCATGGAGACACAAGCGGTAAATTATTGTCAGATCTGATTTCAGTTGTTTTCTGTGAATATGTGACCAGCCTCTTTGGTTGGTGTTTTACCAAGCAAAATATTCATCGTTTTCTCTCCTTTATATTATCACATATTTTCCATAAAAATCGATAATATTGCCATGTTATTCTCCAAAAATTGCAGTCAACAGATTATACTCCACACTAGTTTCAGCATGACAATGTTTAGTCCATTCAAGAGTGCTTGGTTTCTTTATAGGCTATGTATATATATATACATTTAGTCGCTATAAAACTACTTCAATTCTCTGTAAATATAACCCATAGTTCTTATGCATATTGTTATATATACATATATGCTCCAGTGTTAATATAGTCATGTGGTATTGCTAACTGTATGATCCATATCATATACATATATATATATGTATATTGTTGTACGACATTCATATATTGCTTAACGTATGTTTCGGGTTTGATTTAATCCAACGGTACTCTCTAACATGCGCACTAAATAATCATGTATTGATCCTTTTCGTTGTTAACCTAGAAATTATTTTTAAATTTAACTTTTCAATTTAAACTAAAAAAATAATTAAATATGTACTCTACTTATACAAAGTACGCAATAACGCAATGATATAGCATCCGTGAAGTTTAAATGAATTATTAATTTACATCACATAAAGATTTATATAACTGAGATTAAATTCTTTTAAAATATGCTGTGAAATTTTTTATTATAAATTGTTTTAAATATAATTCATTATTTGATTCGGAATTTTCAAGTGCAATCTATTTGAAACTCTACCAATAGTGTTTAATGCCATGTTGTATAGTATAATAACGAAGTTCAAGATATAGAAAAGAAAATTGAACCACTTTCTTTACTCTCTATATATTACATTTTATTGAATTCAGTTTATTCTATACACCGTGTGAAATTTGACACCTGTTATAATAACGAAGTTTACGATAAGAAAGCAATTAAACCGCTCTTTTTTGCTAACTGGTTATTTTGTATCAATGGATTTTGATCTTAACTAGTTTTAAGCAAATCGTCTCTTACATGGAGTATCTAGCGGGCCTTGTAAAGTATGAATTCAGGCATATTTCGTTGGTGTGTGGTGACGTGGTCTGCTGATGAGTCTTAATAAGGACGAAACAGCGCTGTCCAGATCTCCCTGTCGATGATTATGCTTCAGTAGTATATTTGAAAGGTTTCCTTTATTGAGACTTTTTTATTTTCTAACTTCAAACATATTTATTACTCTCCATATATCTTAAAATAGTCAGTGATGAGAAATAATGGCACCGTTTATCATAACATTAATTCAATTATTATTATTGTTGATTTTTATTAATGTTGTTTAGTTTCTTTTACATTAATGTCACGCACACGTTTTAGCAAAGTAACACTTTCACGCAGAGCAATCAAATTTATGAACCTTATTATATTTTCCTCTGTATTTTCATTTACTAAATATTAAAAAAATTGAAATCGGTTAACATAATATATCTGTATATACTAAACGTTTAAAGAAATATTTTCAAGCCTGTCTGTTATTTTCAATTTGTTGTGTGTTGAACAAATGAAATGCCTGTATAAGGTTTGTTGGACTGTTTGGATGTTCTTTCCAATTAGGTGACGATCTATTATGAGAGTATCCCTTAACCATAAAGGTATTTTTAGTTAGTAGAGCAATGTCAAATTAACCTACAGATTTTTATCGCTTACTACTATTACTAAGAAACACTAATATTTCTTTTACCAAATCTTTCTTTTGTAATGATCAGTACCTGCCTTATTCTTAATGCGCTTTCAACTTTGTGCGTGTGTATATATATTATATTGAATAACCTGATAACATAATTCATTACTTATAACAATGACCTTTTTAAATATTAAAATAATTGGTCTGTTTCTCAACAACCCTATTGTTTTCAGTCGTCCAGTCATCTCATTTTAAAATCTATTCTACTAATGAAGCGGCTATTTTGGTTTAAAACTTTTTTTGTGTCAACTTATTATAAACACACATACATCATAGTACATTATGCCGCTAGTGACCAGCTAAGTCTTTTTATCACGAGTGTATTTATAACTCACGAGGCCGAAGGCTTTTAGTGAGTAAAATTTTTTAACAATAGAATTCGATTGCGAAATGATTATCAAAAAATGTGAAAAACGCCCCACAGGTTCGTATAGCACAGTGCATAGGAGGTACTCTGCATAGCGCAGTTATGAGCATTGATTTGTACTTGGTGAATTATAGTTGTAGGTATACATAGACTTACATAGTACATGACATTATTATAATTGAATTGATCATTTAATTAAAATATCTATATTATCATGCTTTTATTACTTTATTTATATCAAAAAGTTGCAGACTAATTCTAAACAGTTATCGCCTATATCTTTTTATTTTGTAATTTGCTATTTATTTTTCTAATTATTTGTTCACATCGCTTTCCCTTTTATTCAATTTATTTGTGGCACCGCAACATTTTTCTATCGTGTTCGATAACACACTCTTTTATTATACGGCTATCCAATATATTGGTATATGGATATATTGTATAAACAAGAATGAACCCGTCGCCCCGTCAGATCATCCCTATTGAGAGCAGTATGGTGGGCTCCCAGCACCGCTACCCCC
>JAUZND010004967.1:0-11428 GCA_034780555.1 Coelogynopora nodosa
TTTACGTTTTGTATAACCAAATAATATCACAAAAGTACATTCTAAACTTTGGAATAATTCCACCGCTAGCTCCTTGTATCATATTTGATAAGTCTTGAATAGTACGCTTTATTTGTAACGTAACATATTGCCGTGGTTACCGCAGAACAGGTTCGTTGCCTGAATTATGTGTTGGTACGACCCTGATCCGAACTGACATGGAGCCGGTATTTTCTTAACGCGCCAGTCTGCATCGTATTGAGAAAAATCTATAATTTTACTTGAATAATCAATTACTGCCATTAAAATATTTCTGATTAATTCGTAAGTAGAAAAATCAAACTCAGCTACCTTGGCTTAGTCAGAATCACCATTGAAATCCTCCGGATCTGACATTGCTTGGCCATAATACATCGTACTAGGAAAAATCCATAAATGTACTTGAATGATCGATTACTACCAATAGGGTACCCCTGATTAATTTCTAATTAGCAAAATCAAACTCTGTGATCTTTAATTAATTGTACACGAATTTTACCTTATTTAAATCGACTAATAGGAAGCCATAGTAACCAAAAAACAAATACTCGATTCTGATTAGCTGAAAAATTTGTGAAAATGTTTGGTGCGAAAATTCAAAATCATTTTACTGATATTGGGGGGGTGTCATGAGTTCTATTTATAGACATGAGTCATAAGTCTATTTTTAGGTGAGTTGGAAATACTTCTCTTATACTACTCGTATGTATATAATTAGAATGTAATAAAATTTGTTATTCGTGATTTAGATTAACTAAATAATAATATTGACAAGCATATAAATATATAACAAATTCTCGAAGATACTGCAAAACTCATTCAAATTTCACTAAAACTAAATACATATTATTATTTAATTTAGTTCATTTTAATTTATATATTATATTTTGAACTCATTCCATTTTAACTAATACAATTAAATAGATTTATTATTTATTTATTATTGTTTATATGTCATTAAGTACTGTCTCCATTCAACCATAACCAATGCAACTGTGCTTTTCACTTATGATATGCTGTCATATATAGTTTGATAATAATTTTGACGATTTTTCCAAAACCGTGTGTTATTAATTAAAAAATGAAGTGATATTTGAAAAGTGATCACAAGTACAGCACACTGGCTTATTGTATTATAGGCTTATCATTAACAACATTAATAGTTACCGAATTGTTAATAGTAGACAATTAGACAAATAGACACATCATACAAGGTTTTACGGCGTGCCATGTTTAGTCTGTTTCTTTCACAAAAGTTTTAATAATCGTTTCTAATAGTTTGTATTTGAATGTATGTATTTGTAATATTGAATCTCTGGGTTGGGTCGGCATCCTTGCATTATTGATGTATGTGTACCTGTACATTTCACATGCATTTTTTAAAATAATATGAATGTTTTATTTGCTATTAATTTTACTTTAAATATTATACTCAGATAAATTTAAAGCCATACAATAATTTATATATTTTAAAAGTAAATATATTGACCTTTTGAATATTGAATAATATATTACTCATAATTTAATAACAATTGAGAAATTTAATTGAAAACCATAATTTTGTAACAATCACAAAAAATATATCATAACATGCAAATACCATTGCGGCATGCTTGGATAAAACCAAGTTTTGGCTTCCCTTGTAGTGTAGGGCATTCTTCAATGACTTTCACTAAACTTTTAATACGAACAAAATTTTTGTCGGTACCCATAACAGTGCCCTTTTCACCGTGACTTAAAATGAAGTAGACAAAAATCAAGTATTCTTTGTGACATATTTTTGCAAACTCATTCATGGTAACCTCAATTTCCTCCGCGCTTTGGTTTTTTTTAATGTGAACGATAAAATTAAGTTTATCAAAGGTCTCCATTATATGTCGGACATCTTCTGCTGATTCTGGCCGATTTTTATTAATGTCATCAAAGATTTCATTCGAGATAACCAAACAGCAACCTAAAATAAAAGGGAATAAATATCTTCAGAATAAAATAAATTAATATTTCTGTTCGATGAAGTAATAAACCAGTTTGGACATGCACAACATTTAACGTTATATTTGTACGAAGAAAAGTTTAGTGTAAAATATATTTGCTATCATATTTATATTACTGAACAACAAAACCGTGTATTGTGTGTAAATTTATTATGTTATCATTCTTTTGTGAAATCTTAAAACATGCTTATTATAAAGAATATGTAATTTTTAATATTTCTTTATGCAGAAAAGCTTTATGAATTAAGTTTACATTAGTGTAAATTAGATCGAAGTTTAGCTTGTGAATTCACAGGTGTCATCCAGCATTACATTTTTGTTTAGTCTTTACTGAAGTTTGTAATATGTGTTGTTCAATTAATTAATTTTAATTAAATATCAATTTTTAAATTTACAACTAATTAGACCATGAGTTTACACGGCTAACTTATAATAATATCAAGTGACAAAGTATTGTCAACTGATTATTATATTTATTTAACAACCTCTTCGTATACTGTATTATTATACTGAATTGCTTCAATGTAATATTTTTACCATGTCATTTGTTACATGCTGTTTGTGTCAAATATTGATTTTAAACACATTAAATTTAAACACAAAGACTGTTAAATTTTTTTATCTTTAACAGAAACATTTTTAATTTCACTTAAATAGTATCGTATAACACTATTATGTAAATACTTTATACTCAATATGTACTTACATTTACCTGAATTTAGTACTATCAATAAAAATGTTATATCAATTCAATATCACTTAAATGTGAAACTTGTAGAAAAAGTGAGAATATCTAATCTCTTTGTTATGCCAACATTTTCACATGAAAGAGAATTTGTTACAACAAAACTTTTATCAAATAGTGTTGGTTATCGACGAACGAAATATATGGCTTATTTATGGATTTTCAAATAATACAATTAATTATAATTTGAATGCTATTAATCATTTTAATTTATTTAAATTACTCACTCCTCATTTAAAATTACAATTCAATCTTTAGCTTTGAGATTAGATTTCTAAATTAGGTGAGTTATTATTGCTCGTATGTCACATTCATGGATCATTCCGAAACTAAACGATAAGTTTGCATATCTACAAAATATGGATACTAGGTGTTTTGAAAGAATACTCCAAAATGACACCATTATTTTTGAACATCTTCTAAGATCTTTCCCAGATCGTTTGAATGCCGTCGTTTGTGCTAAAGTTGCTCACACAGACTATTTATACATTTGTATATTTTTAACATTTTCTATTTAGTATTTATACATGTGTTTTATATATATTTTATCTACATTTGTTTATGATATTATGATATATAATATACAATATTTTAAATGATTTTTCATTTTTGAGGGGCCGGATCTATGTTGGACACCCTGTATATGCTCATAATTATTAATTATTAGTTCCAGCTGAAGTTACCAAAATATTTGCAAGCAAATAAAGTACGTGGTAATTTATATATCATAATAGAATTTACATTTTAAACAAAGTATAAGGCAGAAGTATAGAAATTCACTCTTCCTATACTACTTACAGCAACATTGAGAATTTATGACATGTCATTAAACGGTGTCGATGCTATCAAATATACAATGCGGACGATTTTTCTGACATTGATAGATATTAAAGAGATGATCTTTTTAGGTTTAAATATTTGTAATTTTAACAAATTTCCAGTTTTTCAATTAGATTATTACAATTTCTACTCAAGATTAGACTGTGTACATAACTATAGAAGCCGTAAAAGCATCCAAAACGAAATAAAACCTTTTAGCAACAAATATTGACATATTAGATTCTGCATATTTTGCATAAAATTTAATATGCAAATATCTTGTTATTAATAAAATATATAATACTTTTGACATCATATGTACACATACAATACATATCAAACATGTGAACATATGTGCCAAACATGTGAACATATTATATGTCAAACATGTGAACATATATGTCAAATATGTGAACATATATGTCAAACATGTGAACATATATGTCAAACAGGTGAACAGATACGTCAAACATGTAAACATATATATGTAAATACGTTCTACAAGTATGTAAAATATAAACATTTATACACCGATGAATTTCGTTTTAGATCCTTATACAGAATTTAAAGGATGAGTTTTAATAATCAGATAATTGCATTTATAAAATCCTGATCCTGTATGGAGATGATCTATTAAAATTGTGTCCAAAAATAAGCGCAAAGCAAGTTTTAAGCTTAGAATAAAAGGTACGTTCTGCTTCATATTTTACAACATTAGAAATAAGTGACTTGTTAGCTATGAAATACAAAATACAATACTCACCTTGCTTCTTAAGATCTCTATTCAAGGGGTAGTATTCAATTTCATCTGTTAAAAGGAAATTGAAAATAAATTGATTCAAATTAAATTCTCAAAAATAAACAAACTATATACTGCTTTTTCATTAAGTATATTATTTAAGATACTTCATTTATGAGCAGAAAATAGTACGAATATTACGCATAGATATTAAAACATAATACGAATAGATATGCCCTTTGTATTTATAATGTGTATAAGGCGCTCTCTATCACTCTCCAAAGCCAGACTATCCAAATAAATTAATTCTTCGGTACCTACAATCATAATCCGAGTACTTTAAGGACAATTACACCACACATAAAATTATCCTAGTGGGCGACTTTAACACTCTGGACAATGATTCTATCACTGAAAGCACAACTCTTCTTTAGATCATTGACAAACCTATTAGAGGAAAAAACACACTCGATAAAGTCTTTGTCAGTGAAGCATATTCAAATTCACTAACCGTAATTTAATCTCTAAAAATGATAACCTCGCCATTGTAATTTTTAATTAACAAAGCGTAACACAAAATGCAAAACATAAACGAAATATAAATATCACATCAGGCCAATAAAACCTAAACAGGAGGCAATGCTAAAAAAACGGCTTTCTAGAAACGAACTGACTTTAAATAATTAATCTACCTTTTTTTATACAACTAATTAATTTTACAATCAGCTTACCACCTTAATTGAGCATTACTTCCCAATTAAAGAAATTTCCACCACATCTAAAAACCACAGCTTTATCACGCATTATATCAAATGACTTTTCAGGCGAAAGAACAGGTTCATGCACAAAGATAGAATAGAAGAGGTCAACAAAATTAGTTCATAAGTTGCAGAGTTACTAGTAAAGCCCAATGCCAACAAGCTAAAGAATTTAGATAGGCTTACTAAGAATTGTGCAAAACAAGCAAGGTCTGAAATCAGAAAAATTACCGGAAAAGAAAAATATTTAAGTATCCGAACAATACCATTTTTTCGAAGTAGAAGAAACTCACATGTCTCTCAAATCACTCAAGAAAACTGCCACTAGACCAAACGATATCCCTTGATGGTTCCCTAAAACATGAGCTGACGTTTAGTGTAAACTTCTTACTGACCTTTTTATTAAAGCGTTTAACACATCCACAGTCCCAAAACAATGGAAAACCGCTAGCGCTATCTTCATTTCAATACCTAAAGTTTAAAAACCTCTGGAACCTACAGATTACATGCCAATTTCCATTACGCCTATTCTTTCCAGGACATGCGAAAGAATGACCATCAAAAAGTTTTTAAATCCAACGATCGCATGTAACAAAATATTTGAATATCAATATGCTTCTCGACCAAACGGGAGCACAACCGGAGCCATCATAACAGTTATGAATGCAGTTACGAATAATCTACAATAATCTAACTACACACAAGTTATAGCTTTATAATGTTCTTAATCTTTCGACACCGTGAGCCGTCAAGCTCTTTTAAACAAAACTTGCACATCTCGATCTACCTGATGAAATTTTTATTTGTATTCTAGATTTCTTCTCCTGACATTCACAGTTCACCAAGTTCAACAATAACTATTCCCAAGTCACGACTACAAACGTCGGTGTGATTCAAGTCTCAGCGGTTAGGCATACTGCCTTCTCAGTTGCAGCTTCTGACCTCAAAGCTACAGTTCCGGGCAATCAGATAGTCAAGTATGCTGATGACATATACGTCAAAGTACCATCTCGAAATATGAATACTACGTTCAATTAAATCAAACATCAGAACCTGGGCTGAAATTAAAAATCTAAAATTAAATTAATCATAATCTTTCCCCCCTCTAAACAACATACCCAGAGTCTCCGTAGTTAACATTTTAGGCGTCTCTTTCACGGAAAAACTCAAAAACTACCGGCATAAAAATATCCACTGAGTAAATGCACCTCTAGTATCTATGCAAAGAAAATTTTGAAAAATAAAGGCCTGAGTCACCTATTGAACTTCATTCTCTTTTGTAAGCATAGTACGTAGGACATTTTGCCAATAAAGTATATTATTTTTATTTTTATTATCATGTGGGGCACAAAATTTATAGAAATTATATATATAAAACATATGTAATTTGTATATAATATATTTTGGGCAAAAATAAACCATAATCATTTAATTCCAAAAATATGGTAAGACTCACAATTTGAGCGAATCACATGGCCCCCTTATTACAACCTAAAATAATATTCGTTTCTTTTGGCGCCAATGTTTTCGAGCCAATCAAAATCAAGTATTCATATTTTTAGTTCTAATGAGTTCTAATTGATAATTTGTATCAGAGTCGAGGTAAGTTCTATTTTTTTAAGTAGACATTGATCAAAGGTATTATATTACAATTAATAGGTCAATAAGTACCAGTATTGATTTTCTCAAAACACACGATCACAATGCGCACTGCTTTGTTATGAAAAAGTTAACTTGCGTCACATTACTGTCAGTTAACTTATGGATCCAGATGGAAACCCATGGCTGACTGTGGAACAATGTAGCTGATATATAGAGAGCAAAAGGTTTCTCCGTTGACGCCCAAACTTCTGCCCGAAGCAGAACGAAGCTGGAACATCGTTGAGACATAATTCGGAAGCCCCAATTTCTCATATCATAAATAATTGTCATAATAAGTTTTGTGATTTAAAAGCATTTACTATATAATTATAATTGCAGAAAAACTGTAACAATTTTAAATTCATTATTATAATTTTGTGAAAATGAGATCGTTACTTTACAACGGGTGAAATATAAACCGGCGTTGCAGTGTTAGCAGTGGATTTTTCCTCAATCTACTGGAAACAGGATTAATGTCAATATTAGTTCTGTCAATAACCGGAATTATTGATTATGTCAAATTTAGATATTCATTCTGTCAATTTATGATTAATTCTTGCATTTACTAGGAGATACTTTAGGTAAAATAATCGATACACATCAATTTTATAAAAACGTGTTTTCAGTATGGAATAAAATCAATTGAATATTGAATAGAATATCAATTAATTGATACATTTTTCACAAAAATAAATAAAATTATTATGATAGGAAGATTGGAGTGTGCAACAATGACATGACTCATTGCTTTTACCCCTTTTCCTCAAACCCACCGCAATAATAGAACTAGAAGTGGACAACTTACCCATCAATCCTTAACACCACCTCAATCATTAAAAACAAATGTTTACACGTTTATATATCATGATGTACAATAAAATAGCATGATAGAATGTCAACATGTTTTCATGGTACTCTGTTATATACTATTCAAACAAATGATGACATATTTCTAGACTATTAAATCATAAAATAGTGATATTTGTATACCATGATATAATCCTTGAAAACAACATTGCGTTACTATTACACCATGTTGATTATTTATATCAAATATATTATTACTACATACATGACTGCAGTAAAGTTAAACATTAGTTATGATCGTACATATACAGTAATAACAAAATTATATGAATCAATAATTTTACCTGGAAATTGACTTAACTTTTTTGAAGTTTCTCTTTTATCAACTTCATCAATATTTCTTTTTAATTCCATTTTTGCTTCAGGAGAAAGTTTTTCGTACAATCTTACGTAACGTTCTTGAGAAGCGATCATCTTAAATGCAGCAATCAACAAACTTTACTATCATTTTATAATATAATAAATTATTTGTAAATCATTTAAACGATTAAATATATCAAATTTACATCTTTTTGTATGGATATGTTATTAGCAGCAAACTATGACATTGTTAAATGGAATAAATATATATATATATATGTAAAAGAGTTGCTAACAGAAAAATGTATTTATTATCAATATTAAAACCCATTTTACAAGCATGAAAACAAGATATTCACATATTTATATAGATTTCTTAAAAATTCATCATATTCATTTACAAATTTACGTGGAATAATCAAATTTATGCTATGTAATCATACATTTATACAGCTATTTTGAAATTTATTCATATCAAATTGTACTAATACTTATTCACACATTTATAACCGTTTGTAACAGTTTATCAATTCATATATTGTATATTTTAAATTTAATTTTGATTTATTGTTATTTATTCAACATTATTAAGATTTATTGAAAAATTATTTATGCAGATTTATTCAATTTATTTAATATAATGATAAATCTACTCTCAAATCAAATAAATATTTATTCACATGATAGTAGTACAGTTAGAGCCAAATAATATGCAGAACCCATATATTCCTACCCCCACCCATACTCCCACTATTCATCCCATATCCCCTAGCAATGGTTTCATGAAAGTATAAGTAAATGATCATGAAAGATATATGTATATATAGTGATTTATAATTTTGGAAGACTTAATAATATAAGGTTAATATTTGAAAATATCATTCTAATAATATTCCAGAGTCGTAAAAGTATTCTCAAACGTATTTTTTTAATTTATATGTTATAATAAATCGCAGACTTCAAAAATTGTTTCGAAATGATAAGAATAAGTTATCCTAGAGGATCTGATAGAACGTTCATTTTTTCCAATGATTGGGTCACGAAGCTATAAACAGAAATGTAAGATACAACTATATATAGAAAGACCAATGACTTTTCTATATTATTTAGTAAACATTATTATTATGATATATATTTAACTTGTAAATCAATAAACGTTTACGAAATATGTATTTTTTCATTCTGTATATTATAAATAAAAATAAGTAATATATTTGTATATATAATTATAATACTACGATATTAATAACAATTTACATATATTTTTAATTATTTATAATAATCTACAAATATGACTGTGCGTAAATCTGTTTAAATACGTTTAACTTGATAATAATATATTAATACATTTTTGTACCATTTAGCATTCGCATAATATTTGCATTAATCGCGTTATACACATTTGAGACGATATAATCCAATATATAAATTTATCAAAGTTTACTTACACTTGCCATTTTGTTTGGCACAACCAAATGAGTGTTCAGCAGTAATTGTCTAAAAGAAGACTTGAACGACAAACGTATTATTTTCTTTTTATACCACACTGCTTAACTTAAGTGGTACTTTGTCATTTGGTAACAAACACAATTGAATATATTGATGAATATACATCTGAAAGGATTATTAGAACAAATAATTGACTGCGAGTATCGTTAAAGCATTATTCTCGTTTTGATTTCTCGTCTTGATCGATATATTAACAATGCACTATTAATATAACGAGCGAGAGACCCTTATTGTGGTATTTTATTGTGCTACCTCACGCGTATTGGATTTTTTATGGAGTTCTATGTAATTTAATGCGCTGATTTCAAATATGTTGGAGGCCACTCTCTATCTTAACGGGATCATATCCTTTCGCATATTATCGTTTAGCATATTATCTATTCGTATATTAGAAAATTTATTTCTTTCGCGTATTTTGTAAAATATTCTTTATAAAAGTCAAAGCATATACCTAGTTATTTATGTACAGGTTGATAAAATATGATAATAATAAATATGAGTTATATAAAGTCTTAGCAAATGAAAATGCAGATATCCCAAAGTTATCTGTGGACAATGTCTTGTTTCAAAGCTCCTGCAATAGTGGTAGATGCGATCTCATTCCCCACGAGTCGTTGTCGTAACCTTACAAGTCGCTAAGTAATTCTCCGACAGGCAGGACGTTCGAGTGCTACGATGTCGCCGGCTCGTAGTAGAGCAACTTGATGTTCTGCCCATTCCTGCTCTGATTGTAACATCTCAATAAAGGCGTACAAATTGGGATGGTATCGGTTCAATTGTTTATTTAGCAAGGCATGGCATGACTCTGATTTTTAGTTTTGGTGCCTGTGATGGGCTGAGCCTAGCTTCAGACTTTGCGGCAGCAATGGCCGGCTTTATTTTCCGAAATTTTGTCTGCATATGATGGTGACTATGTATTCCACTGGTACTCGTTACTAATAGGCCCACCGTGATTGCTTCGACTGAACATCCTGCTACTCTGCATCTCCAATAGTTACTGTCGTCACTTTTCTAATTAATATATAGCAGATTATAGTTGTTCAATTGGAGAAAATTTTCCTCATATTTTGCCGGAAATAAATTCGGCAGGTGTTCATAGTATATCAACCTTGTGAAAATATCTACTTATTTCGGTATATATATATATGAAATGCGATTACATCACATCATTCAATATTGAATATGCTAAACGATACTATTGTGGTATGACAAACGATACTCTTGTGGCATAAATTAGAAATATTAAATGAATAAGAATAAGAATAAAAACAAAAATTATTTATATACTTTTGGCAAGTCATGTATATAATGTAATATATCTCTAGAAGCCCGAAACTTAAAGCTTTAAAAACAAAATACACCAAATAAGTCAAATCAAATATTTCCAAAAAATACACCCCATTTTTATAATAAAAAAATATATTGAGATAATAGCGGATTAAAATTGTTCAATAGTAGATAAGGATCCACCTACTGACCAAATTTGAGGTGTATTAAAAGAAAAAAGGCCTTAGAATGTTCAATGGATTGATAAATTAAGGAATATAATACAACATGCTATTCATAGCATAACAAACACAGTTATGAATAATAATAATAATATTAATAATAATAAAAATAATAATAATAAGGTAAGTCATTATTTAATAATATATATATATATATATATCTATTCGTATAGGATTTATGTCTTTAAATGCACCATTTTTTAATAAACTATAAAATTAATAATGTCACTAATAATATTACACATATACTAATACACTAATAAGTACAATTATTTTTACTAAATAAATGAGCAGAATCATCTTTAGATAACTTTACCTATTTCTCTAAAAAATTCTAATTTTTATAATTAATTTGCTTTTTTTATACTACAATTAGGTTATAAAGAATAGCATATATATTTATTTTCGTGAAAGGCATTTCAATGATCATAACATTTTTTTCAGATGAGAGATACATTTTGTATATTATATCTGATACAAAGAATTATAGCATAATTATTTATACAGATTAATTGCATTTATATACGTTG